>JAANSK020279270.1:0-11102 GCA_011763485.2 Isoetes engelmannii
AAAAACTAAAAAAGCTTAGGCCATGGCACCCCCCTGGAATGTTCCTAGAAGCACTAGTCCCAAATTAGTGAATGAGTACCGTAATCCGATATATGTCCCACTTTAACTATATACGACTTTAGAGTGTGTATGCCCCAAGATGCCAAAATGAATTGCCCCTTAACAGGTGGGCAATAAAAAAAAACGAGCCTTGCAATGCATGTATAGCAAACCCAGAGTTCAAATATGGAGGTGGTTAAATGAGCTCTTCAAACAATGGTGAAATGCACTTAACAAGAAAGCCACCAAATGCATAATGGAACTTGAAGCAAACAACTTTTCTCTTTTCTAAATGGAGGTTTGAGCTTATTTTCGCAGATTTTTCTATTTCCCTTAGCCGTTAATATGAACTTATGGAGATCTAATGGCATACTATCAATTCAGCTGCCATGGACAACCCAGTGGATAGGCTAGAAAACAAGGAATTGTTGTACATGAGTTTAAGTAAGCCTGCCGAAGAAGAATTTTTTTTTTTTTTAATCAATTTGGAGATTAAGATAGATGAGGGGGTTAATTCCCCTTACGAGCCTGTTGTGGCAAATAAACAGGCGAGCCCGGGAGGGCGAGCTTGTTTATTTGCCATAAGAGGCAAGCAAGGGGGATTGACCCCCTTAACAGGTAGGCAAGCTATCTCACCCAAAGCTGCACCCACAACTGGATTATCAGCTCCGCAACTAGGTTATCTTAGGCTTGGCACTCTCTATAGTTGGATCATCAGCATCCGAGACTGAATGTTGGGTCAAAGATGCATTCGGGGCTCCAAGAATATGTTGCCCTGTTACGAATATTTGCTGCTGAACATGTGCCTGTTATGCTCTGTCACAGAGCTTGGATCAACGTCTAGGATTTCTTTGATTAGAAAGCCTGCCGGTTAAGGCACTTTAAGGAATACGCCATTTTGTGTAATGGCCTAGTCAAGGCCATTCCGCAACATAAAAGGCCAGTTCTGCTTCAAAATAATGTTAGTTAAGATTCCGAGTAATGAGTATTTGTCGGAGTCAAACGTGGGGCTGTCCGCACCACCGTATTCTACCCGTATAACTACCTAAAAGATACGCCAGACAACGGCTAGCACTGTAACGGTTCGATTTTCGGCACACCTTTAAAACGCCATAAACCACAGTACAGTGCAAAAATTGCCTCTATTTCTTCATTCGATCGGATGCTGAATCTGATCCGGTGAAATCTACAAACTCGTGCTGATTTCCTTATTCACCCATAATTTTTTTCCCATTTCATGGACGCCCCTAACTCGGATTCCAGCCTCGAGCTTCTTCAATCAAAATACATGTCTCTGTCTTCCTTCTCTGCAGGTAATTTCTACGACCCAAACATTATTTATCTTGTATGATCTTCCATTTCAGCAAACTTGCAGTTTATTTCGAACTTAGAGCTGATTTTAATCTTAAATTTGTCTGTTCTGATTCATGTTTTCTCAAAACATGGCAGCCAAGCCTCCTTCAGGAGGTAAGAGTACTATACAAAGGAAAAATCGTCCTCGCCGGGCACTGGCAGATCTCACAAATGATTCCCCTATTTCTGGCCTTGCACCTGCTATTGCGACAATCGGAAATGGCACCTGCATTTATGAATCTACCACTCCTTGCTCCAAATTAGTATTCAGTTCTGATAGGAGCTCGTCTCCCGTTACTCCAGGCGATGGCGAAGATATTCTCAGATCACAGGTTAAGTTTCTGCTAGGAAATTTTGAAACAGATGGTGCTAAAATCCCTCTTCAAAGTTCAAGTAAAGACCTGTTTAGCAATGCTGCCGGAATGATTTCATTATGTCCTCGACCTTTGGATGTTACTCCGGCGAATACTCCTCTGTGGTCAATTTCTTCAAGCGTGTCCAGCAAATCCAGGCTATCTAAGTCTAGCTGTGCAAAAGAACAAGAAGGCAGTTTATATGTGGAATTGGTGATTCAACCATCGCCTGCTGTTGATGATATGAAGCCTGTTCTTGAAACGGTTAAGGAACAACCAGATTTGAATGGAATGAAAAGTGAAGAGGATTGTTCTGCATTGAATGTGATTAAAATTGGACCAGTTGTCAATTCTTACGACCAAGTAGAGGTAAATATCATCGTTATCTTTAGATTTATATGAATTCTGGCTATTACTCTAATCTGTCTCTCTACAGAGGCGATGATCCTCATCAACTCTAGAAAATGTCTGATTTCTGTATAGCTTTTCTAATCTACTTGTTTGTGATATGCAGAGATTGATCTCAGAAAGGCCAATCACAAGATCCTTGTTATTTGATTCACCAGATAAACCTGTTGCAGCCTTAACTCATAAATCTGAGAAGAAAGCAGAACAAGAATTATGTAAATTGTCTATGCAGGTTATGTGGGAAGATTCTCCAAAGTTCAACTTATCAGCAAATGGAAGTACTACAAAAACAATTTTTGAAGCTGATAGCACAGCAAAGGCAAAGATGATGTATACTTTAAAGGAGGAGTTGGAAGAGGAGTTTTCTGCTAGTGAAGAGGAAGAAGAAGAAGAAGAAGATGATGAAGAAGAAGAATATTGTGAGGATTATGAATGGCCTGAAACAGAGACTGGTAGCTGTGAAGATCTGTGTTGGGGTATGAAGAGAATTGTCATGACAGAAGAAGAAAAAGGCGAAGAAGTCAGAAAAGGCCTTCCTGCATTTGAAGGTACACATATCAGATTCAAGTATAACAGCAATGACGAAATTGAAGCTGAGGAAGAGGTTGAACAAGGTAAGAATTCTGATGAGGATGTGCAAGAAACTAGACTTGCATTTGAAGGTACACATATCAGATTCAAGTATAACAGCGATGATGAAATTGAAGCTGAGGAAGAGATTGAACAAGGCAAGAATACTGACGAGGATGCGCAAGAAACTAGACTGAAATTGAAGGGTCTGCCAACTCCAAAAGGAAAACACTCCAGATTTCTAAATGAAGAAGAGCATGATTCGTGACCTAACATTAATAGTTGATTAGATTCATCCACACTTTTGATGAATCCATTCTTTGTGTTCCATACAAGCAATTATTATAACCAGTCTACATTTGTTGACTAATAAGACAGTTTAGCTTTTCAAGAAGCTTAACATTCTGTAACGTTCTATCTCATAAATCATTTTAACAATCCATTTTATTTTGTCTCAACAGTGAAAGTTCTTGTTCAACCTGTGATTTAGACTGTTTGTAAAGATCTTGTTTTCATTGGTTATAGCTTGAAAGATGTACATGAAGAGAGGCATCTAAGTTGGGCGCGCTCTGGTAAGTCTGATTTCTAATGCATGCGGCAACTTCGAATCAAAGAATGGTCACTTTTCATTATTTGATTTGCTAATAGTACAAAACCTTTTCTCTCTTCATAAACCATACCATGTTCACCGGTGCTTTGAACTAGAGGTAGAGTCCCCAGGTTAGGTGCCTAACATAATAAATTGGATAAACTGCATAGTAGTTTTGTACGTTAATGTGGAGTTCGTAATTGTTGCTTTGCAAGTACTTTGTTAAAATTGTAGTGAGTTGCAAGAGCACTTCTTCATCTTGAAAAGAGGAATTTATTTCAGCTCATATTTACATGCAACAGAACTGCAACATTATCTCTCTCGTCAGAAAGCCTACAGGCATATCATCACCATACTTGACCACCATAAACAGTACTGTTTTGTCTTCTAACAGCCTTGGTAAAGCTGCTATGGCTGCTGTAGAACTTGAAATTGTTGGAAGAGGCCCTCTTGCTATGTCACCAAGGCGGGCATCCAACTGTGTTAGACATGTTCCATTAGGGGGCATAGAATATATTCGCACTCCATTATAACAACTTTCTATTTTCTACAGAAACATGAATTGCAAGGAAACTAGAGATGTGGAGCTAACCTGATGGCAATCTTTGGAATAGACAGCACCAATGCACCTTCCATTCTTATTAACAACTGGCAAAACATCATCCTTATAGAAACGCATGACTACATCTGTTAATTGTAAGTCCTCATCAACTGGTTTGGCTTCCTCATACGGGATGCAAATTCTTTCCACTGACATGTACAGGTAAGCCTACAAAGTAGATTTAACATAAAGGAACTTTTTGTTTTCTTTGAACACATCTAAGCTACTTTGTAAAATAAGATTCCCTGATTACTTACAAAATGTCATACCTTATCTTTCAGCATGTATGGTTGGAATAATGGGTCTTGAAATCCAAACACTGCCTGTAGTCGTATTATTGTCTGCAGCTTCCACAAGCTAAATTCAACGTGTGCAAAATGATAAATTTCAAAGGGATATTCATTGTTTGTGCTCTTGCTATGTACATATACATACATAAAGCTAATAAGGTCCAGCTCAGTTTCATCAAGTAGATTTAAGCACCAAACTAGTCAACATATTTTGGTAATGGATGCAATGTATTATTTCAAACTCTTTCAGTCAGAGGACCAATTTTCCCTGGTATTTTCACCATGTACTTATAAAATCTTATCCTCCTTTAGTCACTTACATTTGCAAAAAGAATCACTTGCACAAATGGCTCTCTGGGGATAGACTTTTGTAATTTATTTAATTTGGCATATAAACTTAGATCAAATGTCATCATTAACAAAATCTACAACAATTAAAATCTTATAGAAAGCCTATAACATTCAAGTTAAGCTGATTGCGCTGACCTACATCATACCAAGTATGCACGTCTGTTCAGTGGCAGCCTCTTTCGTAAGCCAACCATGCCCTCGAGTATCCTTCTTGCAAAATCATACTGATTTATAGGAAACAAATATCCACTAATGTCAATGATCAGAATCCGCGTTCCTAGATGGTGACAGAAAGCCTTACCTGACCACTGTTAACTGCTGCTTCTACTAAAAGTTCATCAGCCTCAGCTCGATCTTCAGGCCACACTTGCCCTGCAGATTCAGGCACCATTCTTTCTCTTAATTCTAAAACCCTATCAACATCGCCCATTTCGGCAAATGATCTCATCAGAGCAAGAAATGCATGTGCCCTCGGCTTCAGCTGACGATCATAATATGCTTCTTCCTTCATCTCATTCAAAAATCTCAAGCCCTCTGCAAATTATTAAGACGTTATAAGTACTTCAACTACAGACATATGAAAGTAAAATTAACTTATGGGGCTTGGGGTAATTTCACATGGTCATGCTTTTGTTACCTATGTTTACTTTGTGACCACGAAGTGGTTATGCGTTTGCCTATAAATATATGCCCTTCCTGCTCACAATGGGCCTATGATATCCTTATGCTTTTAGATGCGTTTTGAGACATTAGATGAATTGATCTTCTTTAACAAGGTTATAAAAAGCTGTCTCTTCCATATTATAGGTTGTCATGGTTGGACTTGACTAAACATACTACTAAAGAGAGAAATGGGTACCCAAGGTACTACATTGCAGTACCATTCACTGCATCATTTACTAAATTTGACATCCAAAAGTGAATCTCATGCACTCTTATTACCTTTTGTCTCGATTGTATCTAGCTTTCGCTGAAACTAAATTTTTAATAGGTAGGGTGAAATGTAAAATGAACATGCATCAAGAAAGATATACAAAATTAAGCCAACATGAAGAGGAAAATTTGTGATTTTGGTGTTTTCCAGCTATAGATTCTGCTATGGCTCATTAAAGTTGCATCTCATGCAAAGGTCTCTATCGCTCTTATTACCTTTTTTCTCAATGCTATCTAGCTTTCACTGAAACTAAAGTTTTAATAGGTAGGGTGAAATGTAAAATGAACATACATCAAGAAAGATATACAAAATTGAGCCAACATGAAGAGCAAAATTTGTGATTTTGGTGTTTTCCAGATATAGATACTGCTATGGCTCAGTAAAGGTGGTCAAAGTTCCTTTATCCTTCTCAGGGATCGACATTTGCATGAAAGAGCGACCTCAAGTTCATTCATGGATCACCTCACAATTATTCAATTCCTGCAGTTGCATGCACCCTAAAAGAAGCTGGTGAAGATATTTACCAAGAGGTGAAGCAGCAGCTATGCAAGCATCAATAATAGAGATGTATGCGACACGATCAAGAACAAAGTTAGGTGCCTGCTTCATTTCCATGACTAATTTAAGAAGGGCATCTAGATCACCAGTATCTGCAAACCCCTGTAATGCCAACTGTATATATTAAACACGTTGTTTGTGCAAATGGACTATTTATATAGCTGATTAAGGACATAGGGAATTTGTTACCATTTAATCAGACCAAGGCTCTTAAATAATACTGCAGATATCAGGTTATCATTTTATCATGAAATGAACAAATTCTAGAATTTCGGTCAACATTATAGAAGATGAAGATATTGGTAGATTCTGAAGCACAAAACAAACTAGTATTTGACATGACAGGGGCAGCTAGTCAGATGGCTTATCAGTTAACTACATAATTGCCATATAGAATAATTCGAGTCAAGTTCTTTTAGCTAGGTCTTGACACCCTCGCCTCTACCACTTTGCAGCTAATGAGGCCACAGACAATGCATTATTTAACTTTGCCAATACCAGTGAAGTTTTACCATCGAAAATGTATATGTTTGAAGTTGTTTAGGACTCTAACTAAAGTAAGACTTCCACTCCCTGCATCGATCCTATTGCAACATCAGGAAAAATCTTTCATCATGCTAAATCACAGTCACATTCAGATCCATATGTTAAAAATGCAAAAATACGTGTAAATCTAAGTCGTGACAGAAACACTACAAAGACAAGGTATGTTACCTTCATGATTGTGGTGTATGTTACTACATCAGGATAAAGTTCACTTGAACGTTTTTTTTTTGCTTCTTCCTGTGGCAAATGTAAGGATCCATGAAGGAAAAAACTATTTGCCCACAGCTATTCGTGTTGCCATACCTTCATTTCCATGAGAAGCTCAAGGGCCTTCGACATATCTCCACCTCTAACGCAAGCTAATATCAAGGAATTGTAGGTGTACTTCTCGGGCTTCAAGCCTTGTGATACCATCTCATCCCTGACATGCAGGGCTTCCAAAGGGTTATCTGACCTTGCATATCCCTGCAGAGAACCAATAAAAAGAGTATTTATTAATACCATTCCATTTAGTCTGACTGAGGGATTTAAGAATTCTCTATACTAATGCATGCATGCATGCATGCCCTTATTCCGTATCAGGGTCTGCATATGTCCAAAGTCCTGCAGTACGCGGCCTCCAGAAGAAAGTGCAGAAAAAGATGGTTTGTTTAGATATCGCTATGATCAAACTTTTTCATCTTCACAGGACCTTAACAGCAAAATGATTTCTGCCACCAGCAGAACGAGGAATTTGCAGCATCAACACCCAATGATAGAAAATGTGAGATGTTAAAAAAATTTCTAGCTAGGAAACTGTGAATAGGGACTGTTTTCACTTGCCAGTTAAACGATGGGCATTTAAGCTTATTTTCACACTGAGGACATCAGTCTATAAAAGGATCGAACCTAAGAACAAATTGCACGTTACCTTTACAAGCATATTGTATGTTATTGCTGAAGGAGCAGCACCACCTCTTACAGAACGATAACGTATCAACACCCCCCGAGCACGTTTTGCATCTCCTGCATGGATCCTGTCTTAAAACTGGTCTGTTCACAAGTTAATTTGCATAGTCTTACCTATATCAGCACAGGCATTGATAAGTGTATTTAGATGCACCATTGTTAATTTTGGATTTCCTGGAGCTTTGCCTGCGTGCATTGCATCAATCAGCTCAAATGCCTCATCCAACTGCCGAGCCAGACCAAGACCCTGTGAAAGTTACACCATCTTCAGAAGAACATGATAATTCGTATACTGAATTATAAAGATGCAAAGACTATATCAAAAGGTGGGGACTTCTAACATATGCTTCTTGTATTATACGTCTTATCTGACATACTAGGGCATATAGTCCTTTCATTCCTTACCTTTATAAGTATTCCATAAGAAATATCATCTACTCCGCAATTACCAGGTTGAAGCATTTCATTGAAAATATTCTTTGCAAGATCAATATCATTGCAGCGCACACATGCAGCGAGTACTGCATTCATGGTTTTAATATTCAACTTCGTCCTCTCTTCCTTTGCACCATTCAGGATCTCAAGTATCTGAAACACCTGCAACTTGTTAACCATGTACAAAACATACTGAATGCGCAATCTAGAAACAGAGAGAAAAAAAAAAGAACATATAGAAGATGTATGGAAAACTGAAGACGGTCAGTGAAGCATTAATGCCATGCGCTTATGGGGTGCAAGTTAGAACCTAACTCCTCCATTTGCTTTTGATACACACCAGCATGATAAAGTCCAACACTTAACAGTCTCGTTTAAAATCTCTTACTATGCATACACTATGCACAATGAGAAATATCAGTACTTCGTGCAAAAATGATAAGAGTCCAATGTGAACATAAAAAAGTCTGAAGACATTCAAGAATCTTTTAGGAGTTTGGCATAACACTTCAAGTGCCATCTGATGAATGGGGGAAAATTCCAACTTGAGTTCAAAATATATGTTATTCATGGCACTACGAAAGCAAGCCAAGGTTAACCTAGACGTTAAGCATGAAACTTGTTGCAAAGCTGTAGCTGGCATTTTGTTTGCATATTGAAATTTAATAATTTTTGCTATCTGCTGGAAGAGAATATTAGAGAATATTGCTAACACGTTAAAAACTAGAGTATGCTAAGTATGAGAACTTATTGAGCTTAAACTTATTGGGGCCTACAATATACATTCAAAGTGTTGTTTTGACTTGATGACCTTCAAGCTTGACTACAAAAATGTAAAGTACGTGCATTCTTAAAGTGTCAAGTATTCTAAGTATGCTAAAGATAGAAAACAGGCTATTTTAAACAACCACGCTCTCCTCTTTTCTATCTATCAAGGATGAATGCCAAAAGTTAAAATGATAGTTATAAGAAAATCAAGAAAATCACCTGATTCAACTGCTTTCTATTTGCAAGTTCTATAACCCGACGGGTAGTTGCACGTGATTTTGCTGTACGTTTTTTCCAGAAAAACCATTTATCATCTTCATCAGCAATAGATTTGGCCGTATTTATTAATGTTGCCAACTCTCTCCTTTTCTTCCTAACCTGCCAAAGATTCATGGTAAGTCAAACTCAATATTAAACTCCACCTCTAGTATGCGAAAAATGAAGTTTCATCCAAGGCCAGCGCGTGGAAAATGATTTAAAAAAATGAACCAGGGGCACTGCACTGTTGCCTTGTTCTCATTTTCAATAACATTCAGAAGAATCCGTTACAATGACCAACAAGAGCACAGGAAAGAATATTTGCAGATTTAGTTTTGTACCTCTGCCAAAAGCCCATTTTCGGATCTGATAGGCCTCTTAGATGATATTGCATCATTAGAATCTGCACTTTCGAAGTCGGAAGCAGCTGATGCCCAACATATGGATAGGCTCTCTTTAAATGGTGGCACTGGTCTGGCCCATATATTTTCACTTCCTAGTTTGACACGATTTTCTAGTCCAGTATCCTCAGCTACAAAATTGACTTTCATATAACTATTGTGAATTCTGTTTTGTTCGTGCTGTAATTGTACATAAGGTGATTTGTGAGCATTGTTTAGCCATTTCCTCTTTCTGAGCAAGCAATAGTCGGAAGCAAATGAGCCTGCATAGATGGTAAAAGTCACAATCTTAACAATAACCTGTGCACATAGCAAAGCTTGAAATAAAGGCATCCACATACAGCTACACCAGAACAAAAAACTAATATAAAAAACATGTTTCCCTGGCAGCCTAATCCAGTAATGATAAATATCCTGCATGGTTCACTCCTGTTTCTTCTAATGATGCCATATTGTTTAAAAATCTACGCAATTGAAGTCCTCACTTTGGCCCAGGCTGTGAACGAAGTCGGAATTACAAGCAGAATAGTGCTCTATCCATGGCATAACCATCTTTTCCAGCACGGGATTATTCATGACCTCGTCCTGCTCGCCATGGCAAACGAAGAAAATCTGCTTCCGACCTTCCAGCAGTCTCATTTTGCCACGTAAGCAGCCTGTCCAAAATCACAGAATCCAATCCTAGCTTGCCACGTTTTAAGAACGAAAACAACACGACACGTCCAAACGTTGGGATATAATTAAGGTAATTCCAGCGGTAATTGTGATTTACTGCAATTCTAGCTGAAAAGTTTGAAGGTGATTCTGTTTTAATTATGATCTACATGCAATTCTAGCAGAAAACATTGGCGCAGATGCAAGAAATTAGAGGCTATAGATGAACTACATAATGTGCTACCCCAATCTGGAAATTAGACTCTAGGACCTTGCCCGCAAATCATGTACTGCATCGATTCGAGTTTTGATTGTCAATATACACCTTTCTAGATTTCTTCATTCAAACTTCTAAAATTAGCTTCCTACTTTCTTTTCCTTAGTTGAGAAATAGAATAGAAGTGTTAACGTCCACATAGACCAAAAGATTACGAAATGATGCAAACTTGTGAAGTCCAATTAAGAAAAACAGGGCACATAGACTCACCATAATAGAATAGAATAGGTTTAATGTCATATTGACCCCGAGGATTCCATGACAGTGAATGCATGGTGTGCGCTCAGCTTCTAACACCATACTTTACATCATAATTGTACCTATCTTAACAACCGGGCGACTGCAGTCATAGCTAGGAAAGGGAGTGATGAAAAAAATCCAAATCGGGAAAAATCACTCCCGTCCTACCTTTAAACCTTGTTTTTGCCTTATGACACATGCCCATCGCTTGTGCCAGTTGTGCCATCGGAGGGATTAGTCACAGTCCTGATATCTTTGTACGTATTCACATGCTCTTCAAGAATTTGCTTTATGGTGGCTATCGCTGTCCACTTGGCTTTCACTACAAGAAAATCGGGTATCTCGCGACGTCGACACGCGACATCTGTGCGACGTCACATTGCAAATTGCAACGCCAGGTCGCACAGACGTCGCGACTAGCAACGTGGCGTTGCAGACACGTCGCGTGCAATGTCCCAGGACGTCGCCTGGGATGCGACGCGACGTGGAGGCGACGCGTGGCCGACGTCTGCGACCACGTTGCCAAAAC
>JAANSK020279281.1:0-11102 GCA_011763485.2 Isoetes engelmannii
CATTTTAACTTCAGATTTTAACTGCACTTTATTGGTTTCCTAGTATTGCTTAATGTCATTAACCCTACGTCTAGCATTTTACCTATTTCCAAACTATTACCCTAATTTCTAGTAATGCTTAACCCTACAATATCTATGTGGATGTGCTATCGTCACCATGGCATTAGGGGTGGTGCAACTTATTTTTTCTTGGAGGTTTCTTGAATGGCTATTTCGTATTCTATAGGCGCGTACATCCATCCTCATTAAAGGCGAATCGGCTCCACTAGCTGCCGACTATTACAAATTCCAAAGGCTAATCATCAATTCTGAGAAAATTTTGTCCTTTCGTTTTGGCGATTTTTCTCCTTTTTTTCAACAATGGTCCTTTATAAACTTTAGCCATTTTTTTTAAAGTAAAGTGCTAAAAAATCGCCATTTAGCGAATAATCGCCACTCTTTGACACCATGAGTGTGTCCATATCATTGCCTAGAATACACCCGTACTTATGCCCGGCAACGCCGGGCATCCGTTACTAGTTGTTATAATAATTTGTTAAGTGCGCCCTCTTAGAAGTTTGTAAGAGTATATATCCTTCCGGAATGTTTATGACTGACCCAATGAAGAAATGGGAAAACCTGAGTCCTTCATCTATATATACTTGGTCCCATCCCAAGTACTATACTATATGCTTAGATGGACCCGCTGTATATGACGGAGCATTGTATACTATTGGGTAATGTCACAAAAGTAGGTATACAATGAAACAGATTGGGTTTGTGAAGCATAGGAAAATGAAGATTATAATATCTAAAAAAAATTATAAGTAGTTTCCAAGGCATTTCCATATAATAGTTGTTACTGACTCCTTATCACATCATGGAAGGAAAGTCAGTTGAAGATTATTACATCTAAAAAATATTATAAGTATTTTCCAAGGCATTTCCATATGTCTATTGTTACTGACTCCTTATCACATCATGGAAGGAAAGTCGGTTGACCATAATCGAAGCCATGGCCATGGTTGCTATCATTCCATCGTATCCATCTTTATGGCTACTGCACCTCTCCTCGCCCTCCCTTCCAAATCCCCGACTCGATGGTAGTCAGTGGGTTTGGAACCCTGGTGGGGGTCAACCCAACGTAAGGCCTTACCACTAAGCCACCACCATCTTTGTGTTAACAATTACACTAAGCAAAATATTAAATCAGTCGAGCGTATGCGTCTATTAAATGACCCTTATTTAAAGAATCTATCTGCAACTCAATTAATGATGCTATGAACTCCATGGCAAAAAGCAACGAGCCTCCTTTGTTCACAATGCATAAGGTATAAAAGGATATAATGAAGAACTTACCAAAAGCAGTAGATATCTAAGGACCAAACCAAAATCACGGAGCGGTTACAAAAATAGTAGTCCTTCCTCCCAAGCTGGATGCACTGCACTTGGTCACTGTGACGACCATACAGATATTCATATTATATGAGCATTATACTCGTATGTACAAATGATAGTCGTCATATGGATGGAAAAAGGTAGTTGCACGAAGCAGGATTTGAACATGAACAAGATTTGGGGCAAAGAATGCATGTTTCAATTCATTGATCAAATAAATGATATCTAACATTATGACCAAGATAATCATATTGGCAACTCTGATAATTCTGATTCGATATATGACGCACGTACCACACCAACATTGATCTGTTGGGTTCTGCCCCCAACCACCTTACGTTAATGCAATTCTGTGTGTCTTCAAACTCGAGACGTATTTGTTCTATGACTTATGTGTTGAATTGGTTTTGTTACCTTATGAGCTCTCTCTTGCCACATGGAATACTCCTGATATGTGTGGAAGTCAATTGAAAATATGTTTTTATCGTCCACATGGACCAATTGGCCTATGGGACCCAAAAAAAGAGAGAGCAGCAAACATATTACTGTCAGGATTAAAAAACCCCTGCCCTGAAGGGTTTTCGAGGGAAAAACCTTAGCAATAATAAGTATGCTGGTAGATTGTACAATCTTGTAACACAATTCAATATCGCACCGAAGGGCACAACCGATTTCGTACATCCATGACCTCTGAAGATATGATCCCAGCAAACCCACGAAGGTCGTGTCCAATAACACATGCAGCATTTGGCCAGGCCAAACCAACTGAACATACCGTGCCCAGATATGAGTGTATGACAGGCAGGTTTGAAGAACATGGCATTCATCCTCAATGGCACCCTGCTGGCAACACTGGCAGATCCTGTCCTCGGGTGCCTCCCGAGTCCATCGACCTATCTCAATGGGGAGGTGATGCACACCCGTGCAGATAAAAGCTATCAGTCTGTGCTTCTTCATGGGCAAATAAGTGCGCAAGTAGTGATGCGAGCCTCGTACGAGCATGGGCTTGACCTGCTGCCGATAGTGTGTTATCTTGATAGGTGTCAGAGCATCTGCATCCCATAGTTTGCTAAGGAAGCAAGCCTCAAGGTACTTCCTCAATTCATCGTGCTCCTTCGTGCGTACCTGTACACACCTGTGTGCCTGTACATTCTATCGGGTGAACCATTGAGCTTGCTTCTCCTTCCAGTAAGCTTGGTGTTGTGGACCCATCGGCTACAGCTAAAGCCAGATTTGGCAAACGGGTATCACCCATACGGACCACCTTCAGGAAGTAAAGGATATGGCGGTCTAGAGGCGGCCATTTGGATTGGAGGGGTAGAAAACTCATCTCTTGCAACATGATCTGATATGGAACTGTAAACTTGACCCCAAGTGCTCGTGCTAAGAAGGCCTTCTATACCTGTTCCATGTCATTTCAGGTGGCCAATGATATTACCGGACCCCACACTTCCGCCTGATATAGGAGAACAGGCTCGACTAGGGCCCTGATGAGGTGTGACTGGTGACTCCAATCATACAGTTCTGCCTTGTGGCTATTATTCTGCATGACATATAGAGCTTTCTAGCATGCTGTGACGCGCAACCTGATGCAAGCGTCCCAGTGTGTGGTGGTTGGAAACTCAATTCCCAAATACTTGTAGGTCGGAGCTACCTCCACATTCTGTCCCTGATAAGTGAAGGAGGGAGGTCTTGGCTGACGGTGTCACGAACCTACGCGAAGAACGGGGAAAATACACACACGTATTGTACGTCATCCGTATGGTCGTCACAGACGGGAGGATGAACTAGCAGTACTCTAGTTTTGGCAAAGTTAACTCGCATACCAGTGAACTGGCAGAATGTGTCGAGAGCATCCAGGTGACACTACTTGTCTTATGGAGTGTAGGCCAATAGGTCAACATTGTCAGCATATATGAGTTGGCGAATTATGTTGTGCATCAGCTGAGTGCCTTTCCCCCCTCCCCCCCACCCCCAAAACCCCTGTGTTGAGCAAGTCAAGCTTCCAATTGATCAATATACAGGCCAAAGAGCGTCGGGGAGAGGGGGAGCCCTGATGCACTCCAATACTACTTACGACAGGTTGCCCTGGCGGTGTTAGACGACCTGAGCATGCCTCAGATAGCCTAAATATTGCATTTTGCTAGTCGACTAGAGTCCCCGGCTGCCTGAATCTGTCCCACAACTTGTCCCTAGGTACAGTGTCGAAAGCTTTTGCAAAGTCCACAAAACAACAATACAGATCTTGCTAGCAATTCCTGATATCTTCAATCAGGGTTCTTAGAGTGAAGATAAACACTCATAACTCCAATGGCCAAATTCATATTTATGGCATTTATGCCTAGAAACTTGCTTAAATGCAAGGCGTTGGCTTTGACATGTCTAGATAGAAGTTCTTGGATAGAACGCTATAACAACAAGAATTCTTGCGCATGGAATTCTTGGGCCATTGTACAGAGAAGTTCTTGCATAACGCTATAACAACAAAAGTAATCTATATTGGATCTGCCAAATAATGTCCCAAAAATCCAATGTCCTAGCGGATACAGTGGTAGTGGTAGGAGGGAATATTATGCACACCTGGCAACAAGGAAAATGAATGATATCAAATAAAAAACAAAAAGGCATTGACATTGAATAGAAAACAAAAAAGCATTGAATTGACTGTGCTGGACTCATAGAGGAAGTAAAATGTCATTGGGGCATTGAGTTAAGTAAAATACATTCAGGTGTCTTTGAGCATTGAATTAAAAAGTAAAATACACGTCATGAGATGTCATGTCACGAGCGTAACTCATTCCAATCTTTGGACAAAGCATTCCAATCATTCCAAATCTATCTTGTAGTGACTCAATCTACCCCGTGGACAACTAAGAGGCTTTATCCAACTCTTATCTTTATGCTGTTTAAGTGATTAAAATTTTAGAGACCCATAGGGTCTATGAGACCGAATATATGCAAGATTATGGACCTACAAGGAGGACCATAATCCTCCTAATCGCATAATATGACTTTTACAAAATACAAAATGATATTGCTCAAGTTTGTGGGGATGTGTGCCAATTGCCACTCTAAATTACGTCCTAATGTCAGCCAATGATCGTTTCATATTTTGGGAAGCCGTGAGTATTACTCTCTTGGGATCAAAAGTCGCATCCTCTTTAGTGAGTCCTCATTTACACCATCTCTCTGTTGTGCCACTTCCTTAACAGTGAAGGAAGTTCTTTCTGCTTGCCAGATGGAACGTTCTTTGGATAACCAATACAAATCACATAACAGGCATTTTCTATCCTTAGGATTAATACGCGTAGCCCTTATATGGTACCCTGACTTGTCCTATTTGACGACCTCTTATTATTTGTGAGTCAATATTTAAGTACCCTACAATACAACCATCAGAGGAATCTTTAAAAGCTTATTATCCAGAATCCAGACAAAATTTTCTTGTTTTTTTAAGGAGAGAAAGAAAGGAACTAAAATGGAAATAAAAATCTATCAGGTCTAAGAGGAGATAAAGATGTCATCATCATCATGGAACTCGTCCATTTCATTCTTTGCCTTTTTACATGTTGTTTTCAAGATCAGACTTTTTGCAACATTCTAGCTCTAGAATGTGGACACTGTTATAAATATTAGACATGAGCAAGCCCATCTTCAGCAGCCTGATAGAAAGTTTCATCCTTGAGTATGAACTCTATAAATATTGGCATAAATACTAGACATAAACACATGTGCTGCAGCACAACCTGGACCACAACTGGATAACATCCTGCTAGTATGTATTTCTGTTGTACGGAATCACAGCAGAGTGATGGATCGTGGCCCTTTGCACAAATATAATTCAATCCAACGCGCAATTGTAATATGAACGTAATTGCATGTGGTCTTAAGAACGTAATTGGATCAAGTCTTATACCAGCTTTTTGCAGCACAGAAACATTGTATGGCCATATTACCCTCATCATCCATGCCATGTCCTTTTACCATAGCATTCCAAGTCAACATATCTCATAATATGGGTTATCCAAGTTACACATTTCTAATAGGCAACGTCTTCGTAGACAACTGGCTAGGAAAAGACATCACGTGCCTTCTCCACAGTCCCACATTTAGAATGCATGACAATCAAACTGCAACAAATAAAATTATCTTTCTCTAGACCATTCTCTACAATTTGAACACGGTCTTTATCTATGGCCTTTAAGAGAGCAAAGCTTTCAAGCAACAAACAAATGTTGCATCATTTGGAGAGACACCTTCCACTTGCATCAGCCGAAAACCTTTCAATGCCTCTCACAAGCCATAGTGTACATATCCAGAAACGAGTGAGCACTAGCAACAAAAGGACTATTTTCAAATCTAAATTCTCTGACATCATCACGAATTAGCAAACCATTTTTCAAGTCCTTCAGTGCAGAACAAGCACTAAGTAAAGACACGAGAGTATAACTGTTGAGTTGTATGCAACTGACTTGCATATATTGGTGAAGACGGAGGGCATGATGCAGGTAACCACATTCAATATAACCCAATATTATTGAAGTCATGAACATAGGAATGAAGCAGTCTGTCAAAAGCTTCATAAGCAACCACCATAACGAATATTAAGTCATATAAATAATTAGGAAATATGCCTCAAATGGTGGACTATGATGCAACATAGAACACAATTTTTAAGACATTTCTTTGATGCAATTAACACCCTGTATTATGGCTTTCTAGAACAGGAAAAAATAAGAAATGATTCATGCCGAAATGACTCAAACATAAGGCACATAAAGCAAAGCCTGCTGTAATATAAGTGCAGGACTGAATATTATGAGCTAGCAGAGTTCTATGAGGATTTGTAGGCTAACATAACAGCTAATACATTTGATGTAGGCTAATATAACAGCTATTCCAGTCAAAGTTTCTTTTCAAATACTAGTTTTGAAACTACTGCCTACTATCAAATACGTGAAATAACCATACCTTTTGATTAATGTCATGACTTTGTGCACATTTGCTTCATGCAAGCAGTGTTAGATTTGCAAAGACAATGCATGCATCATCTCTCAAGCCATATCCAATCCAAACAAGCCTGCACTCTACTAGACATCAACAACATAATTCACGATGCAAATGGCCAATGCTTGCAACTTCTTTTGCATTGTTTTTCTATGCCAGGCATTAGATAATTGTGCAGGTTGATAGCTAATTCTATTAATCATCTTCTAAGTGAAGCAAACAATGCACTTACAGAAAGAATCCTTGCTCATGCATCTAAAAAGCAAAAAGTTTCCCCTGGAGATAATGTCTAGGTGCAAGCAGATGCATTGATGATACCAAATGGAAAGGTATCCTGAAAACTAGTCACTTCTATAACTAGGTTAGTTATTTACGAATTATACACATCTGATGTGATTTATATAATTGGTCAACTATTCAATGCAAGGCCTGGGACCGTGAAAAGATTGTGATAATTCCAGATCACTAGATTCTTACTCAGGATGGACGGGCAAATAGGAACTTTGTCCATGAATTTTAACAGGAACAAGGGAAAATGACAATGCACAGGATGAATGTGGATCTCCTCCATGGATTTTTTTTATGACGTTCAAGATTGTAAGTTTTCAAGGTAAGTCTACAAAATCCCGTTCCATGACAAGCTCCATTCAAAAAACACCTCGAAAAACCAAGAGGATTATATGAAATCAATAAAAGAATACTTACCTACACGCCTGAGCTTCTGATCCTAAACACCCCAAGACGTATGCTATGGGACCTCCTCCCGCTCAAATTTTCCCCCTTCACTACCACCTACAAAAAATTTGGTGGTGCACCGCATTTTGCCTCGACCGTATACGAACGGAAGCCTTTTAAAAAAAACCCCTACGAGTCACGGTGTTGTTCAATACGGGTTTTTTAAAGGTGGAATCCCCGGGCTATTTTTTCGTCAAAAAATTTCTTCGGGCAAAGTTCTTCGCTAGGGCTTTCGCCCAAAAATCCTTTGCCGAAAGACATTACTTCTTCCAAAAGTCTTGGAAGCAGATTATCCAGGCTAGACAAACCCTGAGACAAGGACATGAAATTGTGTGTGGCGAGTGATGCCTTGGGCGGCAGAGGGAGAAAAGCGTGCCCCCAATGGTCCTATATTTCCTGTGGGGGGATCTATCGACCACGTCGGATGCCACTCTCGCGATACGTGGGACAACTGCCACGGTTGAAGGGAAGGTGAGTCCTAGAGGGGAGCTCATCAATCCCCCCACCTTCAGACATTTTGGGCACGCAATTTGGACAATATTGGATGGCACATTGATGGGGATCCAATGGTGTCATTTTTTGCAAAGATTAGACATGGCCCCTTAGACATTCCCCTAAACTTTTTGCCGATAATTGTTAGTCTGTCGAGATATTGTTATGTCTGAAAGGGAATTAAAGGTCTAATTTAGAACTAACAATGAGTTAAAAGTTAACCCCTTTTGCTTTAACACATTCAATGACCAAATCAAGTGTGTTGCTACTCTTGAACAAAAGGGATGTTTTTACCGCTGCAACAAAGCAAATCTCCAGGTTCTTTCTCATGTATTTCTGCAAAAGGCTGAGCTACATATTTCTCACTAATATTTGCTTAAATATCACATGCGAAGAGAAAGATATTATGACTTTCTTATTCATGACAAAATGATGCAGATCTTGTTCTTGCAATGCTCAAAATATAAAGGTAGCTCTTACATCGTACCCCTGTAAACTTGTCTAACCATAGACATGCGACCTACATTCCAGAGAGAAGGGGCATATGTTGGTAATGATCTACCCAGTGCAAAGGATAACTTGGAATGGAACGTGCAGCCTTATCTTGTATGTGATGGCATTGGTCTCTTGCTTTAAAATTAGTATTTGATAGATCCATATTTGTTCACAAGGTTTTGCATGAACAAGTTTTGGGGCAAAGAATGCATGTTTAAATTCAATGATCATATAAAAGAATTCTAACATTATAACCAAGATAAGCATATTGGCAACATCTGATTCGATATATGATGCACGCACCACACCAAGTTGATTTGTTGAATTCTGCCCCCAACCACCTTACGTTGAATGCAATTCTACGTGTCTTCGAACTCGAGACGTATTTGTTCTATGACTAATGTATTGAATTGGTTTTGCTACCTTATGAGCTCTCTCTTGCCATATGGGATACTCCCGATATTTGAGAAAGTCAATTCAAAATATGCAATTTACTCAATGTCTTAAGGCAATCTGCAAATTCCCACAATGAGTCGTGCATGCTAACTTGATGCCAAACGTTGAAAATATGTATGTGGATCCACATTTTATAGATAATATTGCATCCGTGCTTAGCAAAAATGTCCGAAAGGTTGATGTAAGTTTTGCAAGTTCTCCCTTCACTAGACTAAAATTGAAAGACTTTTATACATAAAGAAGGAATTGATATTAGTGTGATACGCACGACAATTTGGAATCATATAGTTTTTATTTCTTTATTTAAAAGAAAAGTAGAGGAAAGAGAATAAAAATGCTATTAGTGCACGCATTGTCTGTTCAAACATAGTAGGGAGACGCTCATAACTCCAATGATCAAATTCACATTTATGGCTAAAAACGTGTTTAAATGCAAGGCATTGTCTTGGACATGTCTAGACAGGAGTTCTTGGACACGTCTACATAGTAATTCTTGGGGGGCTGGAGGAGAAGGCACGTGTTCTCAAGAATAAGAAAATTACAATCCTTGACTCTTTGTTTAGTAAACCAATAGATCAAACCAATGAGCTTCAATGCTATGATCAGTTTTCCAAATTGCAATCTTCAAAGAATAAATACATGTTTGCCTTCGGCTTCAATGCTATGATAAGCTTCTCAAATTCCAATCCTGCAAGAACAATAAGATGTTAGCTTTAGTGGGGTCAATGTGCCAACTCGGTGATACCCAAACCCACCCTCCCCTTAACGAATTGCCCCTTAATAGGGGGCAATCCAAAAAGAAGGTTTTTTTCTTCTATTGCATATTAGTTCATTGAACAAAGGGGTTATTCTACCACTGTAAATGTAGCATGGATATCACCTGGATATTTCTGCAGGAAGGTTGATCTACTTATTTCTCACAAATTTCTGCTTAACTATCACATATCAAGATACATAATATGTTGTTCCTTTCTTATTTGTGGCAAAACAGTGCAGGTCTTGTACTTGACAATGCTCAAAATATAAAGGTACCTCCTACATCATATTGTTGTAAACTTGTTTAAACCATGGACAATGATTTAGAGAGAAGGGGCATATGTTGGTAATGATCTGGCCAGTGCAAATGATAACTTGGAAGAGAATGTGCAGGCTTATCTGGTATGTGCTGTCTTTGGTCTCTTGTTTTAAATTACTATTTGATAGATCCATGGTTTTCCACAAAGTTTTGCACGAACAAGATATGAGGCAAAGAATGCATGCTTAAATTCAATGATCAAGTAAAGGAGAAATAATATAACCATATTGGCAGCAGATTGTACCCTAACGAGTATAAGAGCACATTAATTTTCTATCTAGCAAGTATAAGAGCTACTGCTCAAATAGAATCCATGGTAACCCTGATCCAATTCGGGCCACTGCAATTACCAAGAGGGTTGAAACAAAATGTCAACGCAGCCAGAGGATAAAGCATACACAAAAAACCTCGGCAATGAGGAATCTTACATCGAAGAGATGCCAATGGACGAAACACTAGAAGACGATAGTGAATATAGTATCTCCATTAGAGAGGCTTATAGTGTCATGAACGTAACCGAAATACATGGAACCGAAATACACGAAAACAGAAATACAGAAGTGTACACCAGGATCTGGCAAGAATTTTATATACAGTGATCAAGAGTACAATGGCCCGAAGGCGCTCAAGAAACAGGGCAAGCGCTAAGAAGGTCCAAGACCGGCGTTGAACCAGAATAGCGCGCCTCGAAAGAGGCTCCGCTATATATACCCATGACAATGGTCGAGATGGTGCCACTCCAGTGGCTGTGATGACGCCAAGTGTCGTGACGCATGCTACTCGTGTGATGATCGTATTGGTCAATATTTGTATGGTCGTCGCACCACCCCTCTCCTACGACGGCGTCTAGGAGCTCGAACAGGAGCCGGAGTTCGAAGACTGGGCTTATCTGGATAACGCCGGTGGAACTCAGCAATCTTATCGGGAGCATTAACCACATTCTCTGCAGGTTCCCAGGTCCTATCACTTGGAGAATATCCTGCCCAATCCACCAGATAATATAGGCGGTGCCGCAAGAACTTGGAGTCTAGGATTTCACGGACCTCGAACTCCTCATGATCATCAATTTCAACTGGTAGCGGAGGTGGAGGTACACGATCTGGGAACGGATTTGATGTATAAGGTTCCAACAAAGAGACGTGGAACACTGGGTGAATCCGGACGGATGGCGGAAGCTCCAACCGAAAAGCATGATCCCCTACTTGTGCAATGATCTTATATGGACCCAGACGGCGATAATCCAATTTATCACAAGAGCGTGTTGTGGGCAAGTCACGGCGTAAAAGCCAAACAAGATCCCCGACTGCAAACTGTGGAGCATCCTGTCGATGCTGATCTGCATGATGGCAATATCGTTCTTGAGCCTGGATGAGATGTCCCTGAAGATCATCCTGGAGCTGACGGAGCTTGGCAAGGCGGTCTTCCGCACTGGGGTTAACTGAATCATGGCCAGGAGCAATGAAGG
>JAANSK020279292.1:0-11102 GCA_011763485.2 Isoetes engelmannii
CATATTAGGAGAGAATAATCAACTGTCTACAAAGTGACCAGCCCTGTGGAGCAAAGCTAAGAGATGGTTTCATGCCAGAGAGTAGATGGGAGTCTTATGAAGCTAGCAACTTGAGCAAAGCTGCACTAACCAAGGCAGCCAAATGGTGGGTGGGAAGCGCTGCATCCAAGCCAAAGTGGTTTGACCTTGATGAGTGGGAGGAATTAGAGGACATTAAAGAAGGCTATTTTGTTTTGGTGAGGCATGACGACGATGATTGCCGAATATGGCTAGGAAGGGTGCTCAGTGAAATCACAAGCTCCTTGGTAGATGGAGAGGTTTTGCGTCCTGGTTTCATGGTTCAATACTGGGAACCGATTGGAAGGCACAAGAGAGGTGATTTGAAAGTGCAGTACTCTAATTGTTGAGAGAAGAGATGGAGGAATAATCCAGCAGATCCACCCAGGAGGGAACTGGTCGAGTGCATGGCTTGGTCTTACGAGCCTTGCAATATAGCAAAGGACAAGACACACAGAATTTCGAAGAGGGAAATGGACAAAGCCTTGCGTAATATGCATGCCATGGAGCTTATATGAAGGCAAACAATGAGAGGCATTGTCAATGTAAATTTTATTGTAAATGAATGAATTATGTAGAGTCTCTGCTCGTGAAATTAATACTAAAATATTGTTTTTCATGAATGAATGCTCTCAATGTAAAACTTCAATTTTTTTACCTAGATCACTCCTTGAAAATAGCTATGACCCACATTACTGCATGAGTCCCAAACACTAGAATACGCCCCATTTTTTACGAATGCGACATATTTTATCTTTGCAGAAGGACCTTATATTAAAAGCGTTGCTCATCCTGTTTGTGTTGCAATTTTTTCATTCGCCTCTAAGCTTTAGGTAATTTCTTCACATGTAACTTTAGGCCTTTGGCTTTGTTTCTATGTGACTTATTCTAGTCAAGCTAGTATGATTCACTGATAGGTTTACATTATTTGCCCTCAACCATCAATCATTAGAATATTAACCGTTGATTTGGATCTATCCAATAATCTCTTTATAGGACCAATCCCTTGGTGTTTTTGACAGCTCAGTTCTATTGTCTGTTTTAGTTTGGCATTTGGAAACGATAAAAGCCTTCATTATATAGATCTTGCTTCCAATGATCTTTGTAGACGGAACTATCTTTACAGGTCAAGGATCTAATTCTTCATGCTTCGTAATGCCTTTTGGAAATGGAATGCTTCTCGTTTATGGGAAATAGACTGCTTATTCATTTGTAATGTTCCTGCAACTTTCACAAAACTGTCCAGAAAGGCGTGCCGGTGCTCAGAATGCGATAAGTTTAATTATACTTACTAGAATTAAGTGATTCCAATTTGGGTTGATCATCTTTGATCAAATTAGACTTTGAGTTGATCACCTTTCGGCTTTGAATTAGATTGTTGTACATGGAAACCGACCCTTCCAAAATTGACCAAACTCCTTCTTATGATTTTGCCATATGAGATATGAGAGAACTTTTGCAAACCCAGCTATAAAAAAGGTGGTCATGACTTTGTGGTCTATGCATTCTGTTGCTGGAATTGGTTGTGAGAATAGAGTTACTACCATGCTAGTCACGATGAGAACAACAAGAAATACATAAGACAAATAAGAAACCTATCAATTACGTACAAACATCACAAAGCAAAATTAAATGTCAAAATGGCAACAGACACCAACAAGCACAAACCATACAAAAGAACTTTGACATCGACCTCTTAACAGAGACCATATAAAAAAAAGGGCAAATGAAATCGAAAAACATTACATAGACCTTTACAACACCACCAAAGAGGGCTACATCAACCTAATATCATGTCCTTCCAAAACTAGGAAATATTGCACCTTAAACGCAGATGTCCCATCTAAAGTGTTCAAACAACATATGCTACTTGTAATTTCGAATCATCCACAACATAGTATCATCATGGACAATAAAATTTAAGTCAATTTATATTGCCTTAGGCCCAGATTCGACTGTCGGCAGCTGCAGTTACCTACGTGGCATCAATTGCCATAAAAACATAACTGCCTTTGTGGAGCTTTGATTCCACTATGGTGAAGGTAGTTCTTACAGAAGAAATCACTTCCGTTGTTCTTAATTTGTGCCAAGATCTGAAGAGCGGTAATTGTTCCTACGGCAAAAAGTCGGGAGGAATCCCCTGACAGTTAGCTGGCTGTTTATAGCATCCACATTCTCATCCGAAGGAAAATCCGATGATCAATTACCTCCATTAGTGGAATCACAAAAAAGAACTTACGTTTTGAATCGTGGAAGGGATTGGCTGCTCTTGAACTTCCAGGCAGCAATTGACGACCGTGGAATCTCACCCTTAATTAGACTTTGAAATGGTTTCAAAAACACATAAATGACATTACAGTTGTGGTTACCTTCCTTTATTTTCTATGGCCTTTGGCGTGCATTTTTGCTAGTTTTTTTTTTTTTTTTTTTTTTTTTTTATACGGCAGATATACGCATGAGCGTAGGTTGCGCTGCAGGGCCTAATACGTCTCAGAATTCAATTATGGGCTCGATTTTGCCCTCTAGAGAAACCTTCTGGTTCCATCCTCCTGGGAGTTTTTTTTTTATGGGGCTTCTTGGGGTTCCTAGCTAATTCATGTATGCCCGACTCGCTCGCACCAAAATCTCCTCGATCCGGGCTACCTAGAAAAAGTTATGGCTTCTAGAAATAAAAAATCTATTCTAGCCTACTTATAACCTACTCGGTTTAAATAAGTGGGCCATGGCCAGCGCTATGATCTGGTCTACCAAGATCATGGCTCTAATACCACTCTGATGATCCTGGCCCTATACGATGCTCTCATCGTATAGATACGGGAAATCCCCCTTCCCAGCAACAGATCGGGCCCTCCATCTAACTCGGACCACTTGTGATGGCCCAAGTGTCCGAGTGAAGGACATGGAGGTGTCATTGGCCCCATTCCTCCACTGGGATATCCTATACCGCACGTACATACATGTCAGCACAAGCCAGAATACATATAAATAATATGCCACCTCAAAGGGTGGCCCATCCATCATCAATACGAACATCAACATACATCGAATAATGTTCCGAATGCATCATAAATGAAGGCTCTACCCTGGGCTCAAACTCAATGGGGTCGACTGAAGGTCAGGGTCTCATGATAACAACAGACGGAATCATGACAATGGCGTTGGCTGACATAGAACATTGGCTAGGGTAGTCCACTCCATTCGACCCTCCTGTGCATACTTTACAGATAGGCTGAGACGTGTTATGGTGTGATTATAGCCTTCCGAAGATGTAATCTCGTGGAGTCACTATACGAGACTACTCCAAGTTGTATCTCTCTGGTCCAATGGGACAGGATTGGGACGAATCTCTTCCAGGACATAATAGTTCCATGGGTGTGTTAGAGGATACCCGCGTTGTCCACGACATCGCAGCACTATCCTTACCTGACTTATCCCCCTAAAATCCATAGGTTAGGTCCACACTAGCACCTATCGAGTCCGGATGACTCCCGCGACCCAGGAGGTGTCGGACCCATACCCGGCCCACATGCAGTGACCGCGTATAAGCCTAGCACACTATAGGGGCCCCAGTACCCGTACTCAGCAAGCCCCCCCCCCACCCTGGGCCGCGTTTACAGCCGGTGGGCTCTATGCACAAGCCGCATTTATTGGGATTTACGGGGTTCTAGCTAGGAGTAGCTACTACAATTCTAGAGGCTCTTTTAGGTCTCTACCCTCCCTTATCCCACAAGCACAAGAGGTACAGCAAAGAACTACCATTAATTCATTCATAACCTCAATTGCTCAAAACATAAGAACTAATCATTCATCTAGACAAGCAAGGTTCAGATATCCTAGCTAGAAATATAAGCTATCTAGCCTACTAACTGATATCCTCGCTGGAACCGTTAGCTGGAAGGGTCTCCATCTTCTTGGTGACTATAGCTACTCCTCCTCCTCCAAGCTCCCCCCAAATCGATTTGGGGCAAGTTGGGATGAAGCCCCAATTTGATTAGGTCTATATTTGGTAAGTATCCCTTACCCAATCGATTTGGACCAACTGTTAATTCTAAATTAGTTATTTTAACTAATTTAGTATTTTAGCTCTTTTTAATGTTAATTAAATTAGGTTAAACCCTAAATTCGAATTAGGGTTTAGGGTTAGGTTTCCCCCTTAATTAATAATGAAGGGTTAGGTTTCCCCCTTAATTAATAATGAATTAACGTAGCTAATGTTAATATAGCTTAAGTTAACGAATGTACCCCATAGGGTACGATGACGTCTCGTGACTTGCCATATATTATACGTTACTTGTATCTATACAAGGCGTATAATAGACGGGAACGTCGCAAATGAAAATTTCTTACGTTTCTCAACGGGCAGAACAAACTTCTTCTTGTAGTTCGGCTGATGGGCACATGAATTAAAATATCCCAAAGCTGCCTATTCATCGCTCTGCATGTTTTAGGTAATCTTTTTATATTTATGATATAATTAACATATTGCATTGTTTATCCACATGTTCAACGGATAAAGTAAATGCTTTATGACATGGAAAACAACAATCTCAATATGAGAGACCAAAGGCAGAATTGGTTGCATGTTAAGAAGAAGATGAGAGTGAACTAGAATGTTTGAAAAGGGTTGTCACACAGAAGAATCATATATAGATGTTCTTGCTCCTGTTATGGGCACCAATGCTCAAGTTTGCTTTACTTATTTTCTTGCTTTCTTCCAAAATATTTTTTTGCTAGAGGCTTGGATATTGGATATGCAGGTGCATATTACCTACCAACGCTAACCCAAGGACAAATAGTAGTCTTACACAAGAAGTTCAGACCAAGAGGGGAGGAGGTTGTAGCATTGTTGAACACTCTAACGGGCTTTAGCAGACATGGCAAGGTAAGAGAGAATATCGACCATGTCATTCTGATCAAACAATCAGTAGCTTTATATTACCTGGACTTTGCCCGGGGTCATTTACGAGACAAGCCTTTAGCAATTGTGACATCATCAGCACCAGAACTTCCAACTCCCTAGCGAGCTACAACTTGAGAGGGGGATCAACATGCAATATCCCAAAGAACATCAGTGGAGGTCTGACGCTTAGGGACGTCCAGGATATGTTCTTGCTAAAATGTGGTCATATGCAAGTTTTATTGCTTCTTTCTTAGAAGCCTAAATTTTGTAGTTATTTTGAAGGTACATTTTTCTTTTATGCATTGTGTGATTAAAATTATGTAGTTTGTTGTTTGTGTGTCTTCCAGGTTGTTCTTGTATTAGCTTAAGTAGAGTTAAACTAGTTATGGCCTACTCAAGTCTTTAGGAACAGGAGATGTGTCAACTTTTGAGCTGAGTGTGCAGCAGAATGTAGTTAGGTCAAGGGATATTATGAATCTTGATGTTGATTCTGGGAAGGACTTTATGCATCTAAAGGGAAGCGTGTTTCTGATGCCCTTTGTTTCTGGAAGAGACATGGATGACACAGCGGCATTTTTTCTAAACAACAGATAGTGTTGTAACAGTCAGAACTTGATCTCTGATTCATGACACATGTTGTATGATCTGTGTTTCAAAATGCATGTTGTACTATCTTTGATCGGAATGCAAGTAAGAAATCGTAATTCAGAATGTGTACTGTCTTTGGTTTTGCAAGGTAAAAATAAATGCGTGCAAGCAGAATGTTAGTAAAAAAAATTCACACAAAAGGATGCAAGTAAAAGAGTTAACCAACAAAAAATTATAACTAAGCTTACAACTCCTGAAAAGAATTGTGTACATGTGGCCGTTCTGCATTGTGATAAAGTTTAATTGAACTTACAGATCCAGAATTTAGAACCATTTTAAACTATGAACGTTCACTGAGGTAATGCTCACTGCTAAAACAATATACTAACGTATTCTTAGAAGAGAGGAGATGTTTTCAGTTTTTACTTATAACAGTGTCTGTCTCCCTCCCTTACTTCCTCAAGTAAATGCTAATATATCTTTCTTTCCTTGTCTCTCTCTCTAGTGCTACACAAGAAACATTATCGGGAGTTCAGAAAGTTCAGAAAGAACTCAATTTCAACACATCTTAGAGGGCTCCCTTTTGGCATGCCTCATATGGCTCTCATCATACAATGAGATAATTAGACACAAAATGTCTGCATTTATATAGAGATCAACCCGAAGATAACGCCTACGAAATATGTGTTGCTTTAGAAGCATAACATATACAAATATGTATTCTTGTAAGAGGAAAATTATTTCTTTCTTGACCACTTAATCTACTATTTAAAACAGTTTTATGGTATTTTGACTGGAGCCCTTCCTCCCTCTGTATGCTATATAGGACAAATTTGAACTTTATTAGGCATTCAGAAAGCTTCGAAACAAATCAAGTTCAATGAATACCTTAATGGAATCTCCTTTGGTACGCCTCATATTAAAAACAAAGTATCCAAAAATGGTCAGCAGTTACCCTGCCCTCAATCGCTCTTACTATTCCATGTAAGAGCTTTCATTCGCTCCTTCCTTCTTGTTTCGAAAATTGTCGCGCAATTCTTTGTAATGCCTGATACATTGAGTTTTTGATTTACCAGGCACAGAAGCTGCTATCTTCTCCCACCTTAAATGAGTGTCTTTTGGAAAGGACTTCAATGCACCTAGCAATGCCCTGTCCTCGACATCAGTCCAATCAGATACATAAAAATCAATATCTTCAGGTTCAGCAGCAGTAACGCCATTTACAAATTCATCCGCATTATCAACGTTATCATTTGACTCCTTTTCGTCCACCTCCCATCTCTGACTGGCAGGTGAAGCAATATCTCTATCAGATTTCTTTCTCTCTGCAAGAAATTTAGAATATGAATCCCCATTTTCAGGTTTCCTTTCCCCCAAAGTTTTCGCTATTGAAATCACACTCTCTACACTGTGTGCTCCTTTAAACGAGTCAGCTATAACTTCCCACCGCTTCAAGGTTCCTCTAGGGTGCTTCAACAGTTGCTTATGAAGCAGTTCAATTTCTTCATTTGTCCATTCTTTTTCTTTAACAGAAATTTTGCTATTTGACAACAAACCAGCACCATTTTCCATCTTAACATTCCCTGTAACCTCGGAACCTACAACCTCTAACTCGTCTGTTGATGCTACTTTTTGCAACCTGTTCTTTTGGCCTTTTGATGACCATTTTTTCTCAGTCTCAGGAGCTAATTCTGATAGTTCCTCAGGAGGAAGAGGGTCGCCTAACCCTACTCTACAGTCACCTCCAGTTAAATAATTCGGTGCAAATGGGCCAACCATCAAAGAAATGGAAAACCATCCAACGACAAATTGTTGAAGCCCATTTAAAAACCATGCATAACTTAAAAAAAGTAATCCAACACCCATACATACGGCTACTAGTTTCTTGTCCAGAGCTGTATTCTCCGACTCAGAAACAGCAGGAACTGATTGGAGCTGAAATCTGGGCCGATATTCCTCCACATAATCATAATCCATTTTTGGTAAACAGCAAGAACAAATTAACAAGGCTTCAACCTAATGATGGGCTAATTAGTATAACCGTTGAAACAAAACTCTAACACATCCCCCAGAACTTACAAATGGATCTTGCTGTCCAGAATCGCCTCTTGAAGCGACGGAAGTATTGCGATCTGCGAAGTGCCGGAGTTAGACTATGGCGTATATGACCATGTTTACAGCTTACTTTTTGCCACGTCTGCGCTACGGCTACGTGGCAAACTCCATTTACCACGTCAGCCTTACGATTGTGGCGTGCACGTTCCCATGGTCGCCTCACCTTGGGACTCAAGTTCTGACTAAGGGGGGTTTCCATGGACGGACCTGGACCCGAAACCTCAAGCTCAAGGTTTCTGAGTTCCCATGAACTAGAAGACCTCAAGGTTTTCTCTTTTAGAATCTCAGCCGATTGATGCACAGGCACGAAACCTGAACGATTGATCCAAATCAGGTGCAAGACCTGAGCACAAAGTAATAGAGATGGATTACTCTTTGTTCAGGTCCAAGACCTCAGCCCCACAAATCGGAGCTCCATAAAACCTGGAGGTTTCGCCTCCATGGGAAACCCTCCTGAGCACTCAAGTTTTGGACCTTGCAAAATATTCTCAGGTCTGCAGTTTCATAGGAAACCACCCTTATTTAGGGCCATTACGTGGTGCCCGCTAGGGTGAGCCAGTGCCTGAGCCCCTCGGAATGGCTTGTGACTGAACAACAGAAAAGTTGGATCGCCGCTTTTTGTTGGGCGTGCATTTTCATTCCAACATACATGTGGCACTCTACGAATGAAAGTTCGGTGCTTCGTTCTTCTCATGTGAGAATAAATACTATTTACCCCATGATAACAAAATTTCATTGTTTTCTTTAGGTTAATATAATCCCAAGCTTGGCAAGCTTCGTGTATTCCGTAATAGTCCACCTTCCAAGATTTCAGATGTGAGCTTATATTTTTCTATGTATTTTACCCACATATCCTTGTGGGTTATCACTTAAACTCGTCATAGACCTTGCAGCTGTTAGTAGTTGGTCTTGTCACACAGATGATCTACATTATAAACCTCGCATACTTATATAAGCCATAGTCCTTAGGGAGTGGGCACTCTCATCAGTTATGAGTTAGCTAGGGTCAACAGGGTAATTGCCTTGCATTTTGCCTCTCTTCCTGCATAGTGAGTCTAATCCAACATAGAGCAATTAACTTTCTACTGCCCCAACTTGTATTGACCCTCAATCTCTAGGTATAAATTACAATTCCCCGTTAACCAAGAGATGATCATGGTTAATGTATAGTCTATAATGTGTCATGCGTAGTACATTTCACCTTCTAAAGAGCCAAATTTTAGTAGTTGGCCCAGAAGGACTGTCAGGCAGTACCCCTTAGCCCCATGAATTTGCAATTGGGAAAGTTACTGAAATACCTCTATTGTTTGCTGAAATTACCAAAATGCCCCTCAACTAGGGACATTTCGGTAAAATTGATTATAACATTTTTATGATAATCCAATTGCAAATGTGCCCTTCAAACAGATTGGAGACAATGACAAGAGCTTTCCAATAAATATAAGATCGTCTGAATTGAGCTTGTTGATGTAAAGTTATGCTGTCTTGAATTCTTAAAATTTTAAGAGCAAAATATGTCATAACTTAATGATGCGATCTTGAAATCAGGTGAAATTACACTTGTTGGAAAACTCTCATATTGTCTACGATTCATTTGAAGGGCACATTTCCATTTGGATTACCAGAAAAGAATTATTAGCATTTTTACTAAAAATGACCCTGTTGAGGGGCATTTTGGTAATTTCTGTAAACAATAGGGGTATTTCAATAACTTTCCCTTTGCATTTTATCATGTGGTCTGTTGACGTTTATATTAAATGCCAACTACAAACTCTTATAGTCTGTACTTTGCCACTTACAAGTACTTTGTTCATACCATCGGCTCTTGGACCACTATGGGGTAGATTCTACATTACGCCTCAGGCTGATAGGATTATCTTACACATAGAATTACACAATTTACCATTGCGAAAAGTGTTGGCTTCCTTGGTCACCAAGCTATAATTATTCTAGTTTTCCTTGTACTGTTTTTTTTTTCTCACTCTAGAATAACCCATCGTCGTGCTTGTTGCCAGCTCCGTAAGTCACCATACCAAACCTCGCTTTATATCCCTTAATGGTATATGGGGTACATGTTCCAAAGGTCTACCACAACGTGTTGACGATGTGGCTAACCCATTATCGCCCCCAATTGACAGTAGGCATTTCTATCCTAACAGCTAGACCTACTTCTGCCATCACAATTTGATGGCATTTAGCCATTCCCGATGACTTTCCTTATAATGTACTTAAGTTTGGGGGCAAGGTATAAGTATGGGGGGCAAGGTATTGCAACCACTACTTTTGTACTTTATATGAACCTTCAACCAAAGACCTTTGCATAGAAGGCTCTTTTGGTAGTATTAGGGGCTCTAATTGTCTCCACTATGACTCATGTGGGGGAAACAACCATATAGGCCTATAACCACCATATTTATATAAAGCTTTTGTCCTTATAAAGATATCTTTGCGTCGAAACCGAGACTCAACTTGATCTATAATTTTAGCCGGCCTATCACAAATATGTTACCATCGATAGTTACATGGTTCTTTAAATCTTATTGGCCAATTCGAATGGCCTCTTGCTATTTTGACACTTACTCTTTTGTAAAGAGCACCCCCTTGGAGATAGTCCAATGCAAATAATTGAGATAACTTGAATGTTATCTCTTGGAATCGATACCTAATCTAGTATGTTCATTTACAAGCATATTTTTATGCTTGTGTTTTCACCCTCGTCAAGTAATATGCTGCTCGACATTTGTGAATGCGTTATGTACCTTTGGCCATGTTCTAATCAGCATAAACCAAATTTTACGGTCAACATCTTACCTCTATACTCTATAGGCCTCGTTTGATTGTTATTGACGGACTTGAATTTAGTGCCTACTTCGCCTCTTATGGATTATACATGGACGTATAATTATAATGCATTATCCTAGAGCGGTCCGCCTTTGGAACTCATACCTAAGTCAGCATTTCTATATATGGATATGTCATTATCCTTATGTTCAACGTTTTGTCAGGAACATTTTACTCTTGTTCCTGAATGTCTTCAGTACAGTCATGCACCGCCATTAATATCAATTGGATGTTGAGGTCAACAAACCACGATTTCACTATTTTGGGATTATTCCTTGATTTTGAACTCTGCAAATAGTGACAACCCCATTTTCAACAGTGAGAGATTTTATGTAACTACTTTTTTTTATGAGCCTAAATTCTAACAGGTCTCAATTTAAAAGTTAACACTTAATTTCACAAGGCATCATTCATCGATAACAAGAGTAAAATACTCATACACTGAAAGTAATATCTTATTACAATGAAAGCAAGATTACAATGAAAGTTTGATGCATTAAAAGTAGGATTACAATGAAGTTAACACTCTCGTTTCAGTCTTTTCCTTGTTCGGCTATCTTTTCTAGTGACTTCATAACTTTATCCTTCACAGATAGTGGAA
>JAANSK020279303.1:0-11100 GCA_011763485.2 Isoetes engelmannii
TGCACAATAGATTACTACAGAACTGGTTGGAAGCCTGCCAACCGCAGTTACATGTTATATACTGTTTGAATGGACACCTACGAATGCTAAGAGACACGACTCCTACGAAATGCTAACTGATCAGTCACACCCATTTGGCCATGTCATTGATCCGTTACATCAGGGGATTAATGCCACGTGTACAGTGGCCATATTTCACAGTAATAGGATAACAACGTATACAAGAAGTGTTGTGTACATTGAGGCATTGTCAACTCTTAAAAAAGGGTTAGAAGACATTTTATTCTTTTGTTTATTGCACTTTTGTTTTCAAAAATTAATACCCTTTTATTGGAAAGTCATCTTATGTATACTCTTCAATCTCCATAGATTATGGAGCATTTATGCAGGGAGGAAGAGGAGTTCCATTTGAGATATGTGGAGGTTGTGAAATTGAATTCGCAGTTGTAATAGCTTATTCAGGTCAAAGTATTTCCTTGGCCAAATAAGATGTTTCCTTAAATCCTTGCAATTTTAGCGCGGGTAACATTCAAGTAACGTACGTTACATTGGAACAATGCCCAATGACTCCCCTCTTACACCTCGCACAACTTCCACTACCATCACCCCAACGGATGCATGACAACGACATGTATATTGTCTTTTGCATATCTACCTATTTCTTGTTGATGTACTTAGATACTTCTAAATGTGACATTTTGAGCATAAGTTTTGACACTGTCTTCCCAATTTTGCATCTTTAGAGAAAAATTTAATTGTCCCCCACATTCCATATAAAGCATTGTTTTCTTTACTAAAATCCATCCTTGAAATGCAAAGTGAATATATGGAGGATATCGTCATTACACAATTTCAATAACAAAAATAATTACAAAAGCATATACTATCCATTCTTACCAAGATGTTTGTGTCAATTCTTGCCAATATCAACATGCTGTTTTCAAAAGTTGACATATAGACGTTAAAGGCCAAGTAAAACACATGCTAGGACATTTGGCCGGCAACGCCGTGCACTAAATTCAGTGAGGTCATTAACACATTCCCAACGTTAGCCCGACAACACCGGGCACACGTTTACTAGTATTCCTTGTTTGTTTAGCTAACAAATGATTAAACATAGGCTCCATTAGGTCCACATGAGCATACATGTTATATTTGTATTTAATTCGATGGACCACTGGGTATTCGTGGTTTATGTTTGGTATTTTGGTGTATTTTTATATGTTTGGTATTTTGGAATTAGGATTTTGTCAAGAGTGGCATGGATTTAATCTCATGTGGAATATGCCAGTTTGGTGCTGGCCCGAAAGGGCCACGATTTAGCCATAAGGAGGATTTAGTCACAAGGTCATTTTTTTGGGAAGAAAGGGAATTGCTTTTTTATTTATAAGATAGAAAAAATAGATGATCCCACATGGATCATATAGGAAATATTTTTGTTCGAAATGATACAATTAAGAAAAGATAATCGATCCCTCTCAACATCTTCTCCTTCATAGCTAGTAATACATGATCAATCTTACTTCTTCCCAACTAGAAAGGATACTACATGATCTGAGCATCAATTTTTCGAATCCAACAAGTGCATCAATCTATTCCCTAAAAAATGATCTTCTCAAATGCTAATTGCAACAAAATTAATTTGCTACATGGAGGAGTGTTTTGGAGGTGTTTGGCTGCACTATATCAATCAAGGATGTTATTTTGGGGCTCTATCCGCCAGAGTGGAGCTCGTTAAAGCGGCAAGCATTCCATATTTGCAAGTCGTGGCTGATATGGATCCTATGGAAGAGGAGGAGATTAATGGTCTTCTCCCAAGAGTATGTCCACCCGGCTAAGATCTTAGATATGCTGAGATCTAAGCTTGAGAAGCAGAGAGCGACAATTGAGGACCAAGACTTGGCCCATCAGCTAAGTATAAGCTTCACATAGTAGAAAGTGTATAGGCTATGCGTTGTTCTTCTGCATTCTCGCATCGAGATGCAATTGTTGTAAACGACATAGCCATCTAATGCACCTCACATTTTTTATTTCAATAGAAATTGATCTTCCAACAAAAAAAAAAAAATTGTACAATAATGCCGTTGTGTCCATACGAGAAATGCACATTAGGCTGAATAAAGCCACCTATGACCTGATAACACTACTATGCGCCATTAGGGCTCGAGCTTTTCGACTGCACCAAGCAGCAGCGCCGCATCCTCTTCGCCGAGTAAGTATCTGAAACCGCCCTCCTCTTGTTCAGCTCAATCCTTCTTGTGATCCTTTGCTTAGCCCTTTCTGCTAGATATCAAAGAGATTTTTTTCATCTTATTCTGTTTTGTTTTTGGGTTTTCGTAGCGCGAATGGTCTAAGACATCTTGAAAGTTTTTTCTTCGTTTCTTGTATCTTTGTCCAGTTATGTTCTGCTACTGTTAAGGAATCATTTTGGCTGTCTCATGTATTGTTTGTTTTGTAACTCTCCAGGCTATGGCTCACTTTCTTAGAGACACCGACAGTTCAGACAGCGAGAGTCAAACTGAATCTGGTTCCATGGAAAAAGAAACTAATCATGTAAGAAATGAAATTGCCAATCCAGAGCAGAATGGTAAGGATGAGTCTGAAGATGACAGTGATGCCACAAGTAGTAGTAGTATGAGTGCTAAGAAGTCTCCTGCACAGCCTATTTCACAACAGATTTCTGATAAGAGGGCTAGAGATGGTGCCGATGCGTCTAGCCTTCCTTCAAATAAGAAGTCGAAGCATTCTAAGTCTGAAAAAAAGGCTGAGCAACAGAGCTTTGAATTTCTTTCTCCTAAGGTAATATCCCCAGAGAAAAGAAAGAGTGCACCTACACCAAAAGTAGAGAAAGCAGCAAAGCAGAAACAAGCTGATGGGAAAGAAAAGTCTCGTACTATTGATGCAGTAATGGGAGATGGCCAGCATGGAGAAAAATCCAAGTCAAAGACGAAAAAAAAGCAAAAGGATCCAAGTCCTGAAATTGAAGTCGGTGGGTCTCAAGTCGAAAAGGTTGAGCTAGACAATTCACCCTCGCTCAAGTCAGGCAAACGGCATGTTCAAAACTGGTCTACTGATGATGAGATAACTCTATCATCTCATTTACTAAAATATCCAATTACAAAGGGAGGCAACTATTGGGCTGATCAACAAGAAACTTTGAAATCAAAGCTTTCAGGTGACTGGTCGAAGGATCAGATGTATGAAAAATATCGTCGCATGAAGGTAAGGTACGAGGCTATAATCAAACTGAAGGCAGAAGCGAAATATAAACCCAAAAATAGTAAAGAGGAACAGCTTTTTACTATTTGGCAGCAACTATATGGTGGGAGTTCAGAAGCTTCTGATACAAATGGGGTGCAGGAACCTGAAAGAGTTGATGAGCAGGCAAATATTGGGAAAGTACAGAAGAAAGAGAAAGCTGCTAGGAAAAAGGGCAAGGATTCATCAGATAAGAATGGCCATATTGCAAATGCAAGTGATGGGAATTTGGTCTCCAAGTTGGTGGCTAGTCCTTTTAAAAGTACGACAGAAAGGTCCATTGTTCCATCAGAAGATTTGCCACCAACACATAAAGAAATCGTTCCATTAGTTGATAAGGTTAATACCGGGGGCAATTCAGATCAGCATAAACAAATTGTCCCATTAGTTGATAAAGTCAACAATGGAGGCAATTCTCATAATCCAGATCAGCATGTAAATGACGTTAACTTACAGCAGATGCATAATAAATTTGAGAACATGCTGAATGCAATGCAGACCCAAATTGTTACAGCCGTCCAAGATGCTGTAAGAAATACCCAAGGGAGGTGTAACTGGATGGCTGAATGGATGATGATGTCATCAATGGGCCATAATATGACAACAATTTCTCCTTTTTGGGGAGGTGTTGGAGGTGATCAAAACCTACTTACAGGAATGGGCATTTCAGGATCCACTTCTAACAATGATCCAGCATTGTTAACCCTCAAAGAGGGTTGGTTAGAGATGCAATCTCAAGAATTTAAGATATTTGAACATAGAATGCAGCTCCTACAGCAGGCTTGTCAATATCAGAAAGAACAGCTGAAGAAGCAGTGAAGGATTTTGGCATGATAACATGTTTGAGGGGAGGACCCTTTTAACTTCAGACATGGATGGATGGGGAAAACTTATTAAAAGCATACAGCAGTGAAGAATCTGGAGCTCTGGCTTAGAGGGGCATTTTTGCACCATGCGTTTGTGGATATGCATACTTTTTGTCTTTGTAATTTCTTTTATCAGTTAGGCTATATGCATCTGTGCTGTGTGCACAATATGTAACTTACTTTATGCTTGTGTTGCTCAAATAAATTAACGTGATGTAAAACCTAGAGTCTGTTGATTGATGAGTGAATCTCTCTGAAGGAAATTACCATTAGGTACACTGCATAGATTGATTTGAAAAGGACCTGTGTATACCAAACTGGTTGGCGAAACCAGACAGCGACAGCAACTGATGTGGGTAGACGGGCATCAGGATCTGAGGTTAACCTCAATCAGCCGTGCTTTCAAATGGATTGATATGCATGGGATTGTTTCACGAGAAGAAAGCTCATGGATTGGTTAAAATAACCCATGTACTGACTTTTAGTGCCACAATCAGCTTCATTCAGTGTAGAGCAATAAACCACTAGGAAAGTTCTTGTTCTTAAAAAGCCTTCATTTTTTGTGCTATAACTACCTAAACAAGGACGTTAGATTGTGAGGGCAGCCATACTACTACTTGTGGATGTATTGGCTATGGCATTTTACCCACAAACTATCTCCTATGACTTTGGCTGTTGGTCAGATTTGGAAGAGACAGAGGTTGTTTATCTTCAAGGGAGAGGTTGTTTATCTTCAAGGGCGTGGATATCGCAGATGAGATTCTTCTTCAATGGATGCAAAGTAAAATTGTTAAGGCTTATAATTGTTCTTCTCTTGATCAAGAGAAGAAAGTATTGATTTAGCATATTTAAGTAAAATTGTTAAAGGCTTATAATTGTTCTTCTCTTGATGAAGAGAAGAAAGTATTGATTTAGCATATGTACCTTCAGATTCATTCTTATGCATGGACATGTGGTTGTGCTCAGTTGGATCAGGCTGGGGTTTTAGTCCGGTTTTGCATTTTATTGTGTTATAGTTTTTGGGTTGCCCGAAGGGCAAACCTTGGCTTTTTGGTGGTGGGATTTTGGGTTGCATGGCCGAGATAGATCTCGAGCTGTGTTTGGACGGTTGATATCTCGAGCTGTGTTTGGACGGTTGATATGGTTTATGCAGCTGCATTAGGCAGCGTTAGAGGTAGAGGTGCCTGCCCTCGATCAGCGTTAGGGTTTCTTTAGGATGAAATTGCACCGTCCAGTAGCTTTGAAGCATCACTCGTTTGCATTTGCTTACGGATTCAAGCTGTCTAAAAGCTATGCCGAAGCTAATCCAACTTCAGAGAAATTTAGTCACGGGTGCCACACTAGCATTTATGCTACAGGAATTTGGGTCAGCTGTGGAGGATTGCGACGGGCTTTTATTTGGGCATTTGAGAGGAGAGCCTGGGACTAGAGAAGAACTCAAAATTGTGGTCATCGGACATTGTTGTACTCCTGCAGTTGAAAGGTTGGCTAGTCCCAGGGGCAATGTCGATAATAAAGCTAGAGATTTTTGCACAACTTTGTTTCTGAGCTGCATAGTTCCAATTTCAAATATTATTATTTCAACAGATTTAAGGGCAATCCACAATGCGCAAGCACATTTTCTTAAGGGTGAATAAAGCTTGTTGTCTTTCCAAAAAAAAACATCATCAAAATAATATAGGGTTATCAGCCATTGACCAGAATAAATTAGAGTTTTAACGTCCACGAAACATTGGAATACGAATCAAGGGCTTAACACTGGAACGAGAATATGTCGCACAAGCAAAAACATCGAAATTCAAATGAGGGCTTAACCAAGAAACATTGGAATTCGAATAAGAGTTTAACCAAGGCTCTCAGGAAATGTAAGTTTCACGTTTCATCCTAAAGAAGCAACTATTTTTTTTTTTGTTGAGATATATATTCACCATAAAATCAAAATAACAAGTACACAAGACCTGAAGAATGAGCTTGCAATGCTCCTAGATGTGTTAAGCTTGCAAGCTATCGGCCTTAAGAAGGTGCCTCCCTAGCTTAGGGTGCAAAAAGATTTTCTAGCCTTGTAAGATTTACCTTCTCCAAGGAGACTATACCAGATTTTTCTTAGATGAGATAGATTGATCTATTTCAATCACAAGTTACAGGTCCCCTTAGAACTACAAACCAAGCGGATTTTAACATAATTACACCTAACTTTTATGATAATCCCAATGCAAATGTGCTCTTCAAACAAATTGGAGACAATGATGAGAGCTTTCCAATAAGTATAAGATCGTCTGAATTAAACTTGTTGATGTAAAGTTATGTTGTCTTGAATTTTTAAAATTTTAAGAACAAAATATGTCATAACTTAATGATGCTATCTTAAAATTAGGTGATATTACACTTGTTGGAAAGCTCACATCGTTGTCTATGATTCATTTGAAGGGCACATTTGTATTCAGATTATTAGAAAAAAGTATTAGCATTTTTACCGAAATGCCCCTGGTTGAGGGGCATGGGAAAGTTACTGAAATACCCTTATTGTTTGTGAAATTACCGAAATGCCCCTCAACCAGGGGCATTTCGGTAAGAATGATCATAACTTTTTGGGAAAGTTACTGAAATACCCTTATTGTTTGCTGAAACTACCAAAAAAGTCTATGCCCCATAAGTCCAAAGTGAATGAGCATAGCGTCGGGGAGGTCCAAAGAGTACTTCCACAACATTATATCCAGAAGGAATGCTTGAAAAAGGTAAATGCTATTCTAGAGTCGACTAGTGGACGGCCACTCCCCCAGCTATCATTCATCAGGATATGGGATACCCACTTTCCTGACGTGTGTGTTTTGCAACGCATGCCATTCTCAAAGTACAATACTTGCATTCAACTGAAGGACACACTTGCATCCACTGCAATAGAAAAAGAAAGGATGGCAATAAGAGAGCAGTTTGCAGATCACTAGCCTGATCAAATATCTTGCAGGTAACTATATTGATAGTGGAGAATGTTCTCCCAGATGCAGTTTGATAGATACTTGTGTTTGATTCATGACAAGATGGACCAACACAAGACCTTCTTGCCAAAGCTGGATCCCTTGCCGAAGCGTTGCCAAAATGCTTTTCAAATGAAGGTAAGCTTGGGCGGTGTTCTCAGACATGGGCATGGTACTGGAACCTACGGCCATTTCGTGCTTGATCTTTGGAAGGATGATCCAAATTTTCATGTCAGCTCCAATTTCAAGTGCTTGAGAACACTAGAGAGGGGCACGATAGAAGGCAGGAGATACTCCCCATCAGCCCCCATCTTTGATGCATTCATGGATGATCAAAGCCTACCAGAGGCAAATAACTGAGCTCACTTCAAGAGTGCAGTTGGGGAGAAAAAGGACATGGGATGACTTTCCCATCAATGGAAAGCCCATGCCTGAAGAACACTGTGTTCAACTTGATAACTGTTGGAAAGAAAACAAGAATAGATGGATGTTTGGGACAATGTCATACCTTATGGCAATTTGTGTTGTCAAAATTGTGAAAGTGGGGTTTATGATGGTTGGGCACACCCATGATGACATAGATGTCTTCTTCGGCACATTCTCTACTAAGATACGGAGGGAGAATGTGGCCACTCTTCCCGAACTCATGGACATGTTTGAGAGTTGTGTTAGCCCTAATCCCATGGCATTCATGCACGATGAAGTTGCAGATTGGAAGTCATTTGTGGAGGGATACTTGTCAGATGGTAAACATAAACTAACATGGCACACTAAGCCACTCCAATTCAAGTTCTGGGTTAGAGATGGAATACCAATCATGCAGTATAAATGGAGGCCATTTGATTTGTGGATGCCTATACAAGGCATTGAAATATAGGAAAAGGGTCCACAGGGTAAAGTGCTACTTCCCATGGATGAGCCAAAACCAGTTCCCCCCTTCAAAATGTTAAGGACTCTAGTATGCTAGTGAAGGGCATTCATGAATACATAACACAGTGGGAAGATGTGTGAAAAGAAAAGATCACTTCAGCACTGACATGGGATCCCTAATCGCATACTTAGAGAAAGTGGTGTGTTGTTTAGAGAAGGACCAGCCTTGTGTGGGCAAGTTAAGGGATGGGTTCCTTCCAGAGTCCAGATGGGAGGGTTCAATAGGCGCTGGCACCTCCACAAAGGAATGTGCCACCAACGGCTCCAAATGGTGGGTAGAAAGCAAGGCCATGAAGCCGAAATGGTTCGATCTTCCCGAATGGGATACCTTCGAAGACATCAAGGAGGGCTACTTCGTGCTGGTTGGGCCTGATAGTGATGACTGTCCGATATGGTTGGGTATGGTCCTCATTGAAGTCACCTCCGTCATGCTTGATGGTGAGGAGCTACGTCCTGGTTTCCAAATACAATTTTGAGAGCTCGTTGGGAGGCACAAGAAAGGGAATCTCAAAGAGCAGTACTTCAAATGTTGGGAAAAAAGATGGAGGAATAATCTTGCTGACCCGATAGGGATGGAATTAGTGGAGTGTGTGGTGTGGTCGTACCAACCAAAACAACTTCTAAAAGACAAGGCACACAAGATCCCAAAGAGGGAAATGGACAAAGCCATATGTAACCTACATGCAGTAGCATTGTATGACAAGGGACATAGTGCTTGACTCTTGAAAGTTTGAGAACCCTTCTAGGCAAGGATTGTTATATGGGTTCTCAACTCTAATAGTGATTCTTTGTGTAACTTGATCTCTTCAAACTCTCTGTTTCATTGTACTTTCTCAAATTGACTCACATGTAATAGGGTTTCAATGCAATAGCAGAGTATCCGCACTGCCTAATATTTTTGGGGATGCAAGAGTTCCCTATTAGTGAATGAGGCCCATCTATTAGAATATGTTTTATCTTATGTGACTTTTTTGCAAAAGCTCTCGCAGAGAAGCTTTGTGTTGTTCTTGTTGAGTCGATATATTCAACCCAAACATGATTCTCTTTTTCTTTTTCTTTTTTAAGGCAATGTTGGTTTTCTATTCATTTAGTATAAATACATAAGGGTGATGTGATGTCTAGCTTATACAGGGGGAGTATTCCGGATATCACCCTCTTTATAACATAGAGGGTGAATATAGAACAGGATGAAAAGGGATTATACATAAACTAGAAAAAGTGCCCAGCGTTGCTGGGCTTCTCGTTGAGATTAAATTTTAAGAACTTGCACATTGCCTACTGTAGCATTGATATCAAAATCCTGTAAATAGATGCCAATAACAAAATCTTGTAAGTGGGAATATGTATTATACAAGAACTCTTTAGCATCTAACTGGGAATCTGCACAAACCTTATGACTATTTTATGCGCAAAACAATGTTGTTTATGTTGATATGAACACTAATGCCCGTGAACATTAATATGATGTTATGCAAACCTTATTGTGACTATTTTTGGGTACAATACAGTGTTGTTTATTATATGAACACCAATGTATGAACATTGCATCTGACACATCTAAGTTGCGGACGTTGGAAAAAATGTCATTTTTTGCATCTCTCTCCCATATAAATAAATTGTATCTAGAAGGTCCATACAGTTGTGTGGGTATTATTGAATCTAGATGATGTTGTCTGTGTATTAGATCACACCCATTAATTGAGAATTATATTGATAGTTTTGTGACATGATATTAAATTTCACCCAATAATTGAGAATTATATCGATACCATTGTGACAGGAGCAAAATGACAAAACAAATATGCAAGTAGCATGGACAAAGGCACCCTGATAGGTTGTTACTATTGAGTTATATTATGTAATAGTGCATTTCAAGGAGGAGCATATTCACAATGCATCTCAAGAAGGAGCACATCCATTTAGGATCTAATCCTAGGACCACAATGCATCTGAAGGAGCATTTTACTCCCTGGTTTTTATGGCTGATGCCCGATGCCTGATGAGTATATGTGATATATGACAGATCCAATCACATAATATTAAAACCTAATACAAATATGAAATATGTTATGCTTCAAATAAACTGTCCAAATTTTTACAATGGCATTGTTGTCGAATCTAAAAGAACATAAGGAAAATACCTACCTCATACCTTCGCTGCGTGTCTTCTGTTTTGAGGAGAACTTTAGAACAGAAGGAGATACTTAGAACATGAAACAAACTTGGAGATTGGGTAGCAATTGTTAGATGTAAAAAAGAAAAACTGAGCAATAATGGTATAAAAAGAAAAAGCAGCTTGTTTGGCAAATCAATTCGTTGAAGCTACATCTTAGGTAATGCACCAAGTTCTAAAAAACATGCATAGGTTTTGTTGTGCATGATAAATACCACAATTCTTTTGCTTGCTCACAAAAAGGCATAGCCTATGTCTATCAATATAAGTTTGGTCTAGTAAGAAAAAAATCTAGAAGAACCAATGCAAATCTTCTTAAATGGCTATACAAGGGTGCTAATGTGCAAGGGTTTTAGGAGAAAATGTTCTTTTGTCAAAAATGACTTGCACCAATGGTGGAGCGCATTTGAAAAGTACATGTTTAGATGGTCTTTTTCAGATAAGAAAGTGAGACTTCAATATCATAACATTCCAATAAGCAATAGTACATATCAAATTGGATCTTTGACGTTGCCACACTTTATTGTTATTGTTAGGAATTTGCTAACTGTTGTTCTGCACCTTATTTTTTCAGTAGTAGCAGGCAGATAAGAAAGTTAAGTTAGAATTATCATTCTTTGTTGGACTGCATGAGACCTTGAACATGGTTGGCCAATTGGATTTCTATAAGATCCATCTTGTTGGAACTGGCACAAATAATCATAATTGCTTGGCCTCTCTCTTCAAATCAATAGTCCTGCGTGGTTGTGATAACAACACCCCAAACAGACAAGCTACAGATCAGCTGATATTCAATATTACCTCATCACATTCCAAAGCTGAAGAATAACAATCACAAACAGCGGTAACAGCTTACAAGTCACTCCAAACAGTTCGAGACCCTGTAAATAGGATAGAC
>JAANSK020279314.1:0-11100 GCA_011763485.2 Isoetes engelmannii
CCTAGGTCGTGCTCTATTGACTGCTCGAGTCAATAATTGCATAGCCGTCACCAATCCTTACAAGGATTTGGTTAGGGTCAACATGCAACCTCCTGCCACCAATACTGCAATCAAAAGGAACTTTGGTTGCACGTCTAGCATGCAGTATTCACCATAATATCCAGTATACTCAACATACGTCCAATATAAGGTACTGAACCTTGTATTAACTAGTCATGGATAACCAAGTTGGGCACAGTTCATCAACCTCCCACCACTGAGCCCCGGGCTCACCACGGTGTAACTGCTTAGCGCCATTAAATTGCCAAAGGCAAAATGTCCATTTCCAAAGTGTACACGTGGCTAGCAAACCCAGTTTGCGATTTTGCAACACCTCGTGCTGCAAGCAAGAACCCTAGGCTCTCACAGTACTAACCCGACTAGTACTAAACAATAGTTAGCTAAGTTAATTAACCTTAGAAACTATTAAAGTTATAAAAAGGGTCGATATAGAAACCCGTTATCAGCCATCAAAGTTCAATGTCAATTCCGGATTCCTGTCCTCTTGCACAATCGATGCTGCTCGACCTCCACACCAGATGCCTTGTAACTTTCCCAAAGCTAGTTTTGGCCCTCAAAGACTCTTTCCTGCAAATCTCAAAGCAAACAGAGCTTTATGAGAAAACTGCAAATCTACACCTCTTTTCCTTAGCTGCAAGCCCGGCCTGCACTAAAGACTCTGCAGCAGTCTCTGACCTACTTCTCAACACCCCAGGAGCCTGAGAATCAATTTGTAGACCACACTTTTGCAATTGCAAAAGGTTTCAGAGAATCTCCGGATTCTCTGGCTGCCCGTATTTAATCAGAAGTAAGATCATAGAGATCATAGAACAAGATCTCAATTCAAGCAAGATCTCCAACCCTGCTCTGATACCAAAATTCCTAACTTGGCTCTAATACCAAAATTGTTACGACCCACAAAGAGGTCCAATTGTGCTACCGTGAACTCCCCGAGTTCCCCTCAACCTTGAGTTCCCAGAACTCCCCACGCACAACCATTGCTAATCCTCAGGATTAGTATGAAGCCCAGCCTCATAAGGTTCTGACACAAGAACCAGTACTGCTACCGCAGTATTGCTCAAACGGAGCACACACCCAATCCGATGGGTGAAAATCAATTAGCTCCAAAACTCCAGCAAACACCTTGGTTGTCTTCGGGTTCACCTGCAAGGGCTCAGGAATAGGAATTTAGGGTGATAGGGTAGCCGAAGACGATTCAGCCAAAAGCTTCGAGAACGACTCTCTTCCGGAATCTCCTCCATCTCCTTAAATACTTATGCAGATCTATTATTAACCGAGAATAAAGGCCGAAGCCTTTTGGAACGCCAAGATTAGCCTAGCTAATCTCATCTGGCCAAATCCGGCCTGTTCCGGATTGATACGAACTAATAACAGATGCAACGCGATCAGTATCAGGGATTTTCCCTTGAAATAGGCCCACCCAATGGTTACACGCCACGTGGACCCCTAAATCCAATGGTTCCAGTTATTTAATGTCTCTTTTAACTTTAATATTAAAAAGACATATTAACATACAAAACTTTTACCATTTAAAATACCCCTAACTGCCCCTAGGCAGTTACCGCGGAACGTTCCCAGGCCACCCAGTGGCATTCCCAAGGCCGTTTCCTGAGTCTCCTAGGTCAAGTACCACTTGCACCTAGGTCCGTAACATTTTAGATGTCAGATCTGGGGATACTAAAACAATTCTTGGGAATAGAAGTAGCCAGAGATCGAAATAAGAACATTCTGATACTTAAGCAAAGCAGACACATAGAAAATATGATAAAAAGGTTCCATATGACAGATGCCAAAAGTATCTCGACCCTTATAGTTCCTGGCCATAGACTTACAGAAAAAAAAGGCTTTATCAGAAGAAGAGACACTAAATAAGGAGAAAGTTCCATATAGGGCTCTACTAGGCTATCTACTATATTTAGCAAACAATACTCATCCAGACATTGCCTATGTAGTTAATATTTTAAGCAGGAGGTGTCACAATCCTTCCAAGGACCACTGGTTAGCAGGAAAGCGAGTTCTAAGGTATCTGAAAGGTACAATGCAGCATGGGATAACTTTTGATTCAAATGACTTAATTTTGCAAGTATATAGTGGTGCAGATTGGGGTGGAGATTTGAGCTGCAGAAAATCAACTTCTGGTTATGTTGTTTATTTAGCAGAAGGGCCTATTACATGGAGAAGCAAAAAGCAAAAGGCCATAGCCTTATCTTCAGTAGAGCTAGAATATTGTGCTTCTGCATTAGCTGCAAAAGAGGTGATATGGTTGAGGAGGTTGCTAGAAGAATTACATGTGCCTCAAAAAGACCCTACTGATATTATGACAGATAGTAGAAGAAGCTGCATAGCCATTGTAAAAAATCCAGTTGACCACGAGAGAACTAAACATATTGAACTGAGCATTCACTTTATCGGGGATTTAGCATCAGATATTCAAATGAGGTATGTATGCATTTCAGATCAAATAATAGATGTGTTCGCAAAAGCATTGTCCACTGGTAACTTTGACCAGTTCAGAAATCTTCTCAAAGTAAAAGATACTTGTGATGAAGGAGGAATGTTGGAAAGATGGCAAATTCATCACTCGCATCTTTTACATGTTGTTAGTATTATTTCCTGAACATCTCTACCATGCAGATATGATAAGAGATGATGAATATCTAGTGATCTATTCTAAGAACAAGTTCAAGAGTAGACTAGATATTTATAGTGTGCAAAGTTGCAAAGGGAGGTTCATGGTCGTGCACTTATTGTGTTATTATTATAGACCATGGTTCTTATAGGTACACGTTGGAAATTGTTTTGGAGCGAAATACATGTTCGAATATGGAAACAACAGAAGGTGTCAATGGCTCCGAAACCAAGCCCCCAACCGTCTGCTTAACCGTCGGAATTCACTGCCTATTAATATAGATAACAGAAAGGAGTGCATATACAGACAATCCAGGAGATTTTGTGGAGGAGGAACTCATTGATCCTTGGGTTAGCAAAGTTCGAAGTTACCTTGAAATGCTACAGTAATATCTGTAGTCCCATTGCTACAGTACACTGGGGTAGAATAATTTTCATTGGTTCATTACCATTGGAAATTCGTGCAGGTGCTATTGTTAAGTTTGAACTTATATTCACTCTAGTATTTTTGGAGAATAATCTTGATCAAGTGCTTGTATTGCCATAGATCATTTTGATTCTTATTGAAGTTATTTGCATCTGCTTGGACCATAGTACAAATTTGTGAGCAAAGGAAGTTGTTTGTGTGCATTTATTGTCTTTCAAAACCATCAGGTTGTTTGTACCTTTTTTTCAGGTCATTTACATATTAAATCTAGAGGCCTAAGAAGGTAAAACCAAAGCTCCCGAGGTTGACCTACATGACATTCGTTCAGTCTTTTGTCTCTTATGATCTGCAATGGACTTGATGTAATTGTAGCTTTGAGTGACCCTGTTGTTAGGCTCATTTCCGACCATGGAAGGATGCTTGAAGCAAACCAATCATTTAGCAAGATTAGGAAACCAAACGTGCATATGTGGGCAGGGCAGCAATTATCTTGGCAAATGCCAATTTACATGAGGGACATGCAGCTCCTGAGTTGTATCATAAAATTCAAGCTTAACAATTGACAAATATATTTATGTGGCCATCTTCAAGACATGTAAATAGGAATTGACGCTTCACGAGAAAGGATCATCAGAAGTGAATCGGAAGTAGATGTTATGACAGAAGTTCATATGTATGCTACATACGAAATGTCTAGAAAATTCGTCCAGAATATTCAACCATTTAGAAACTTCATCATCATTGTCATGGAATGTTGCAGGATATGCCCAACATGGAGAAAGTGTTCTGGCTCTAGAATGTTTCCACAAGATGGAGGATGAGGACATAAGACCAAATGCTATGTCCTGGATTGCAGTGATGGCAGGATACTTCCAACATGGACATGGAGAAGATAGGTATTCAGTTGGAATGGACAACACATTTTGTCAAGCTGAACTTTAACAATATATGGTTAATGACAACTGATTTTGTCAAAGATGAACGTAAAACTATGTCCTGTATCAATATTGCACTTAAAGTATGACTTGCATCATTATTGGAATGGTTAGATGTTTTAAGAATGGCTGTGTGGCATCGTCTTAAACCATTGTAGCTATAAACTTTAATGGGATATTTGTACATAATTTCTTAACATCGTTTACATATCAATATTAAGTTTATTCCAGGGACATAAATTTATATTCAATAGAAGTGGTATAAACTGTTGTATTTAAACAGAAGTTTTAGATGAAATCTAAAAGCAACTGTCCAATATTGTCACAAAAAAATAACAAATGAAGAGCAATTGTCTATTGTTGTCACATAATATGCTCGGGCTATTTCGCCTCATTACAGGGCCATATTATTTCTCGTAGTGGCCTCCTCTCTTGGCCACTACCAAGATTGTGATGATTTCTTGGAACTGTTGCTTGAATCTGCTCCACAATGCTAAATGGCCTCTGCCCGAATTAAATAGACTCTACTTAAAGGTTCCAAGTACTTTTAAAGGTAGATACCGACAATGAACAAGTTGTCGAATAGCACATTAAATGATCCAAGGGCCCATAAGGTCATATTAAATAATGCAATGATCCAAGGGCCGAGAGGTTACTCCACTCAAATGCACAAGTTTCAGACGTTTACAGGTTCCCAAATTATGCCCAGCAACGCTGGGCACCGTTACCAATATTATCATAATAAAGTATTTACATTTTTTCAAACTTCTGCCATGATACATATTCGTCTGCATCACTACATAAGTTTAGTTTGATATCTATCTTTATATGCTAATAAAATTCTTATTTACAAGACATTGTTCATGAAATTCTCAAATTCCCTTCATGACATCCGCTTCATAGATTCAAGAGAAAATTAATAAAAGATCAACTTTATACTCTCTATAATATTTTTAATATAAGATTGTCTTATATAGACTTGGAAAGGTTATATTAACACCAAGAAGAGTTAAACGAGTAAATATAATTTTCTAATGGCATTCTTAAAGTGTTAAATTTAGATTTTGTTGAATATGTCATTTATTAATGTTGTCCTTACAGCAACTCTTACGGCCAGTATGCCCAAATATTAATAATGCTCTAATATCAGTATAATATAATGACATTGATGCTCTATTTTCTTACCCAACAACTCTTACGGCCACTCATAGTTTGCATTGTAGTTAGAGAAAGAAGTACTTCTGGCTACTCTGGGATGCCATATTTTTGAATTCTAGTTGTGATTATTCTATGGTTTCTAGTCCAAGAGAGATTATTTTGATGGGATGCGCTCTTCAACTTTACTCTAAATATTATTGGGAATGGACTCGGAGTAGTCATTTCCCTGTTCTACATTCTAGTGTTCAACTTTTATTCCAACAGGCCAGAAAGGGTAAACACGTCCATCTCTTTTTATCAGTGTTTGCTTCTAGTTTCACATTCATTTATTTTATACAGGTCTCAATAATGGCTTTTTTCTTCAGCATCTGCATCTTTGGTGGTATTATAATTGGAGGAACATCAACATATAAAACTGATCATGAAAAAATTGTTCCACTTGAAACAATATCCATGACCGTTGGAATAGTCATGTACATTTTGCCTCTGTCTGTGATGATAAGATACTTACACTCCATATCTTGGTATTGTTTATTCCTAAAGCTATTATTTAAAGTTCCTTTAGTTCAAGTATGGATATAATACCGACAGAAACCAAGAATGTGCAATACATGCCCGTTTGACAGTGTTTTTGCATCTTTATTAATGTCGTCCTTATGGCATTGTATGGTTTAATGATTATCGATCAATTTATATTGATGAGTGAACTCTTTTGCACCGATTTCTTATGAAAAGCATGGTATCACATCTCATTGATTTGCGGGGCAAGTTTTATGGGCTTATACAAATGATAATATCCAGTATGGGTATAATACCGACAGAAACCAAGAATGTGCAATACATGCCAAGAATGTGCAATACATGCCCATTTGACAGTGTTTTTGCATCTTTTATAATGTCGTCCTTATGGCATTGTATGGTTTAATGATTATCGATCAATTTATATTGGTGAGTGAACTCTTTTGCACCGATTTCTTATGAAAAACATGGTATCACATCTCATTGATTTGCGGGGGCAAGTTTTATGGGCTTATTGTCTTTCGCAATAGAACTGATGGTCCTCTATGGAATCAAATACTGAAGTACCATCTGTCCCCAAAAGCAACTGTAGAGTCAAATACTGCTAAGGATGGTAATCTGGTCTTCACCAAATGGTAAATGTGGAGTCAAATACTGCTGCGGATGGTAATCTGGCCCCCGCCAACGAATGGTTTAGCATTTAGTTTGCACTACAAATATCTAGAAATGTAAAACTGTAATAGCTAGGCCATAAGATTGAAGCCTTCATGCTCATGCAAGAGTGGCATTCGTACACGAAATAGAGTCTGGGATCTAGAACCGCATTTTGCTAATATAGTGCTAATAAAAGTCTTTGTGATGGGACAACATCCTAACAGCTAAAGTTCTATAATAATACAGCTAAAACCAATTCAATTTAGCAGGATTTGGACAAAGTGTGCTCTAAGTTATCTATTACGTTGCTGCTTTTTGGTACTCTACAAAAAGAACCCACAGTGATAATTTCAAAGTGAATACTATAAGAATATTCTCATTGACATCCATGTGCTCACGACAGTGCATCTAAAATGAACACCTGACGTTGCAAGCTAACTCTCCACCCAACCACGAGCCCACAACCAAAACACAATTGCTCTAGATCTCCCTCTAGCAACTATATAGCATGCACACACTTTGTCCTGAAGGACAATATCCTCCTTTGGCCCAAAGGCCCAAAGGTCCATGTGGTCCAAAAAGGCCCAAGGTCTTTTGCCACGTCCACATCCTTGGTATATAACATTCCCTCCTATTGACATTGCTGCAATCCTCTACTGCAAAAGGGTTCTTTAAATACCCTTAGCCATCTGAGCATAATCTTTCCTTGGCCCTCTCTTAGGCCGGCTAGTAGAAGCCTGTGCTTGGACATCTTTTTGTCCTTCAGCTTCCCTTGCCTTTCGGTCCTTATACTCTTGCAGAATATCTGAATAGGTCTCTAATACATTTCCACGTACCCATGAAGCGTCCTCGAAAGGTTTATGAGCATACTTTACCAAATAGTGCCTTGAACCACTTGTGGACTTACCCGCCAAAATTGTTTTCGGTTCTAGAACTGCGGAAACATCAATTAAATCTGACTCATTTAACCTCCCAACTTGAGGTAAGTCCTTACCTTGATAAGGTTTTAGGAATGAAACATTCACTACATCATGCAGTTTCCAACATTGAGGCAATCTCAATCGATATGCATCCTCATTGACCACTTTAATAACTTGAAATGGTCCATGAAACGATGTGCCAACTTAAGATCTTTCTTGCGCGCATCTTTCTTAAAGTAACATTTCTGGATCTTCATCCATATCTAATCTCCTTCCTTAAAAACCATTGGCTGCCGCAACTTTAATAATTTATTAGCAAACGAAGCCTGAGCATCTCAAATACGAGCCTGAACCAAGTCTTTGAGATCTTTATGCTCAATAACTCAAAAGAATGGCTCCTGTACAGGCTGACCATAGGCCACCTAAAAAGGAATCATCTTTATGGTAGACTGATAGGTGTTATTGTATGCAAATTCAGCAATAGGCAAATACTCCTCCTAATGAACTTGATGTTCATTGTTAAACCCTCTTAAGATGGAATAAATAACTTTGTTAACCACCTCGGATTGTGTATTAGTTTCTGGATGAAAAGTAGTAGAGAACCTTAACTCAGTTCTGCCATCTCGTGCCAAGTCATTTTCTTGTGATTAGTTCAAGCTTATTACGCGATCGTCTCAAGCAAATCACATTGATTAGCTTGAGCTAATCACACCACGTGGTTGGTTGTTGTAGGAACGGGAGCTCTGCAATGAAGAGCCCTTAAAAATTGTACAATATGGATTGTATCGTGGAATCTTCAAGGTATTAGGGGAGCTCTTAAGATAGCTAGAGTTATGTCGGCTATACGATCTATGAATGCATGTACGTATACAAGAGCATAGGCTCCTAGATTTTGAGGCTAGATCTTTGGTGGTTGGGTGGATAGTCGATACTCTTCTCTCACCTGCCCTGCTAGATGCACTAAATGTGGTACACGAATTATTTGGAAAGGGTTAACTAGTACCCTTCAATTTGTGGGAGCAGATTATGGCAGGCAGTCCAATAATGGGATTCAGTAGAGGATGATATAAACATGTATGCAACTAACAAATCTACAGAGAGAGCAGTGTTTTGGAGAGAGATTCCGTAATAGTTGCTTCGTCAACCAGTTGAGAATTGGGTTTTAAGAGTTGACCTCAACATGACAGACATCTGGAATCAAAAAATTGGATTACATAGAAATCTTTTGGGGGAAGAGCGGCTGCATGGGACTCCCTTCTTAATAATTGTGGATTGTCTCCTAGACAGATTCTATCTGGCTAATAAATCGACTCCTTTTATGGATAGGTGCTTTGTGGTAGTGGTTTTGAAATTTTCTCAATCAGGTCATGTGCCACAAAAGCTACAGTTTGAGAACCTTTCATTCGCTAGAGGCAGAATGTTACCTTCAAATTCAATACGGGTCTCCTTGGGAAGTATGCTTTAGGTAATCCTTTTAGGGATCTTATTTGCCTCAACAGGAGGAGGAGCTCCATAGTATAGAAGTATGGAATTCAAAAAATAGCTCTAATGAAAGAGTGGATAAAAAAAATGGGATAGAGAAGAGGGAAATAAGTTCCGTAGATCAAAGGTTGACCTCTATGCTCAACTTCAGAGGGTCAAACAGGATTTGGTAACCGATCCATTTAACACTACCTACCAGACACTAGAGGAAGAACTAACTGTTAAAGTCAAAGCAGTAGAGGAGGAGGAAGCTGGTGAGGCCGCAGTTAGATCCAAAACTAAATGGTATACTGAAGTGGACCATGAAAGCTCTAGGTGTTTCTTCAGATAGTTGGAAGGAGCTAGATTGGCTCCAACATCAAATCCTGAACGAAGAGGTAGAAATCAAATCATGTTTTCAAGAATAGTTACAAGGAACTCTCTGAGGAAGAGCCCCTTCCGGGCGACTATTCTACTCAATGTTCTTTGTGGTTGCCCTCTCGTATAAGAGTTCTGACAATCAGTAATAATGGTAACAGATCACTACTGCAAGAGCCAGGAGATGTAGAAATCTATAAGGCTCGTTGCTCTCTTGCTTTTGAAAAATCTCCAGGACCAGATGGGTTTCCACCAGAGTTTATGGGGAATTTTGGGATATCTTGGGGCCGTTCTTTACTAAACCAGTTAAATGGGCTTGGGCTGTAAAGTACATTGACCCAACCTTAGCATCTGGATTTATCGTGTTGGTTCCTAAGTGAGCAGACCTGAGGTTCTCATTGAATGGAGACCGATAGTGATCATCTATGTTCTATATAAAGTAATCATGAAGGTTATAGCTCGTATTAAGCCAATTTTGGCTTGGGTGATTGGACGTGAACAATCAGCATTTCTACCAGGAAGAAACATCCTGAACAACTACTTGGCAGCTAGAGAGGGGCTCCATTAGGGTAAGTCCTTACATCAAAATGTGTTATGCTATAAAACTTAATTTTTGTAGAGCTTATGACTCACTCAAATGGTGTGGTCTACGAGAGGTTATGTTCACATGGGATTTGGCATTGACTTTAGCAACTTAGTTATGGGTTTGAATAAGATGGCTTTTGCTTCTATTTTGGTAAATGGTCAGCCATTTGACCTTTTTGAGCTTAGGAAGGGTATTAGGCAAGGATACCTTCTAGCTCCATATCTATTCCTGATTATGGCAAATCTCTTAACTTGTATGATGAAGGAAATGGTGGTGAGGGGATAATTCAATGGGCTAGTGCTACTGCTTTCAAGTGATAAAAGTGACAATTATGCAGTATGCAGATGATACATCTCTTTTCTTGAGATATGATTAGGGAAGTTTCTTAGCATATCGTAATACTTTGAACTCTTTTTGCTCAATATCAGGGATTGAATTAATCATGCTAAATGTGTGGTTGCCTGGCCATTAGATCGTGAAGTTGATGCAAGGGTTACGGCTTGGAACTATCAAATAGTGACCTCCACAGAGAAGTTAAACTTTTGGGAATGCCACTGAATTTAGCAGAGAAATTGAAGGGACTTTGGGCACCAATTGTAGAAAAAGGTTAATTTTGTGGTCCTATAAGTTCCTGGGGCACGTGACAGTTGCAAATGCTATTCTTAATGCCATTCATATTTACTAGTGTTGGGCAATAGTGGCTCAAAAGTATAAATATATGACCAGATTCTGATTATCATACGCAGGTTTATTTGGGACAAAACAGCTAGGTTTGCATGGTCATAAATGTGCCATAACAGAAGGGATGGTGAATTAGAATGTAAAGATCCATTGGTCCAATGGAGAGCTTAGCAGCTAAATGTGTTTGGAGGGCCATCCAAAAAGAAAGATCCCCGGCCTTGGATTTTGTGTGTTTTGGTTTAAACAATGCAAAATAAGGGGAAAACCATCTACCCCAAGGAATGGGATCAGATCTTATTTCTACAGCTTTAGTTGTGGTTCAGGCACATCCCGTGTAATGAGGAAAATATTAGGAGCTTGGGAGGAAGTATAAGATCTTTTTGTACTAGCAGAAGCTCCGACGGAGGCAGGTAATCTGAGTGTATTTGTGATGATCATACGCAATATTCAAGTATTATACTGGTATGTACAAAGGATGATCATCACACGGATACAAAAAATAGTTGCACAAGGCAGGACTTGAACTCATGACCTTGCAATTACAAGCAACATGCCTTAACCAAGTGCACTAACTATTTCATTGATATTATTTGTCTGCATCTTCTACATATGTGTGGTAGCGGCCTGGACCTTTTGGAACCTTTTAGAATCTGCATGGATGTGTGACACTTGGCACAATCTCATGCAGTGATG
>JAANSK020279325.1:0-11100 GCA_011763485.2 Isoetes engelmannii
CACTTGGCACAATCTCATGCAGTGATGTACCTATATAAGGAAGAGTCTTCCTCTGGTTGAACCATTCCGGTTCAACGTCAGTCTTGAGCCTTCTGCTCTTGTCCTGTTCTCCTGAGCGCCTATTGGCCATTGTACTCTTGATTCTTTATTTATATATCAGATTATTATTTGGTATTTCTGTTGTATTTCTTGTTCTTCGCTCCGTTCTTCGCTCAGTTTTCGTAGGTTCATGACAGTATGTGCTTGAATCAACAGTCCTTTTTTTTTTAAATCAAAGCTTGTTTTTTTCAAGATTTAGGGCTTTGTGTTTTTGTTATTTGTTCTTTCCATGCCCTTCAATCTTGGGCTCTTTTAGTTGATTTTTCCATCGTCTTTCCATTTCGATCCCTTCCACTGCTTCAATCCTTCCATGTTCCATTTGCCATGCTTCTTTTTCTTCTTTCTTTTTTCTTCTTCGAAATTTTTTGCTTCTTCAAAATTCTTCCTTCTTCTTTTTCCTTCTTCCAAATTCATCTTTCTTGTTTATTCTCTTCTGAATTCTTACATCTTCTTCTTCCATCCTCTTCTTCTTCCTCTCCTCCTTTTCCTTTTCCTCCTCATCCTCTTCCTCTTCTTCGGATTCTTCCTCCTAAATTATTCTTCTTCAAGTTCTTCTTCATCCTCTCTATTTCTTCTTCTTCGATTCTTCTTCCATTCTACGTCTCCTCTCTAGTTTCCCTCTCTCTCTATTCTCTCTCTAGTTTCTCTTTCTCTATTCTCTCTCTAATTTCTCTCTATGTCTATTTCCTCTCTTTAGTTCATCTCTCTCTATTCTTTCTCTAGTTTCTCTCTCTATTCTCTCTCTACTTTATCTATCTTGTTGTTTTTTCTCTCTAGTTTCTCTCGCCATTCCCTCTTTAGTTTCTCTCAATGTTGTTGCTCTCTCTTTCTCTATGTAATCTCTCTCTAGTTTATCTTTCTATTCTCTCTCCAGTTTCTCTCTCTTTCTAGTTTCTATTCTCTTTAGGAGGATATTATTAGAACTATATCATATGTCCACCATTGTGACTTTGCATTGTAAAAGAATTAGGACAAAATGAGTATCCGGTGACGATCCGGTGAGTCTAAAAATTTCCCAGCGTCAAAAAAGCAAAAAACCTTTGGCTATATTATATTAGAAAAATTTCAAAACTTTTTCACCGCTGGCAAAACAACTAGTAATTCGAGTCGTTAGATCATTAGATATGCTAGAATATACCTCAAGATGCTCATAACCCACTCTCCCCCTAATGAATTGCCCCAAGGGCAATCCAAAAAATTTGGGGAGACTTGGACAAGTGCATGGTCGACTCCACCTTGAGTGGAGTGGACTAGGTGTTCCAGGTCCAAGCTCACCTTTTACTCTTGTAAATTTATTGATAAATGTTCAGATTAAAAAAAAAAAAAATTGGACAAGGGCATGGTTGACTCTACCTTGAGTGGAGGGGATTAGGTGTTCCAGCTCACCGTCTACTCTTGTTTAATTATTCATTAATGTATTAAGCATGGATCCTGAGGGATTGGATAAGGGCATAGTCGCTTCCACCTTGAATGGAGAGGACTGGGTGTACCGAGTCGATTCCCTATTTAATTGCTTATTTTCACCGACAGCTTGGACAAGGGCATGGTCGGCTCTACTTTGAGTGTAGAGGGCTGGATGAATATCCGAAGTTCGCTAAAGGAGGGATATCAATTAAGAATGTGTTGCAACATTGTGGTAAACATGTTAAAGCCACGAGGTATTAGCTTCCCTTGTTCTTAATTGTGACCAATACCGTACTCATGTTTGTTTTATGTTATGCAAAGGATCTAAGAAGAAGAGACTGTTGGATCGTGCCAAAGATGAAAAGGTCCCAATAGATAAAGTGAGTCAACCTTTCTGGGTGAACGAACTCGCATTTGAGGTACATGTCTAATGCTTGGCACAAGTCGTATATCGAGATCAATGTAAGGGGACTAAGGACTTGTGTTGTGTTGTAGTGTTTGAAGGCCAACATAACATTTAGGGTACAATGTATGTATTGTTCACTATATAAGCCCAATGTCTATTTAAATCTAAGCTTCGTGATATGTTTGCAGGATGATGAAGAAGAGATGGAGCCAGAATGTAGCTGACACATTTGAAGACCACTTTTTTTTAATAATCATTGTTAGGTCTCACAATGACCTTACATATTTTGTAGTTCAATGATGCAAACGATATAGCATCAACTTTTGACTAACATTTTGAAAATATATTTTCCAACTACTTTTTATAATATATAAAAATTATTTGGATTACATATACGATTTTGATATCTATGCTTAATTTCTAGTAATTTCTTCTGATAAATACGACATGATTAATTGATTTTTTATTTTAAATGATTAATTTAAATTTTTAGTATTCTTATTAAGTTTTATTTGATAAATTTTGATTTTCCTTTTTCTTAATTAATATGTTTTAAATTACTACTATGCTGCACTTTTAAGTTTTTTTTTTTTTTTTTTTTTTTTGGAAATTTAGCAAACGTCGTTAATCGACATTAACCATGTGCCATACATGTGTAGGCTGCTGCTGGAGGTCTAGTGGCATTTGCATGGCTATCAACAAATCATATATTGAAAAATTCGGCATCGTCGATTTTCGATGACGCTACGTCGACGACATGCCAGATCCTCGCTGTCAACCGTGGCCATTCTTCCATGGCCATGTGTACCAGTCGTCGATTATCGACATGTCCAACATGGCTGTCGCGTGGCCTCCACGTCGCGAGCTGCCACGCTGGCAAAGTAGCGCTATGTATACAGGCCGTCGATTATCGACGTCCTGCGTCATGGCAACTGCGTGGCATCGTCGTGGCACGAGGCTCCCGCCGCCGCGCTAGCAATGGCAAGTCACATGTACGCGTGGTCGATTATCTACGCCCAGTCGTCGATAATCTACCACGTGATAGTGACGACCATTGCGACTACACTGTCAATAATCAACTTCATGCCGTCGACTGTGGACAACCAGACAACAATTATAGACTTCTCATCAACGTCTAGTGGTCGATTTTGCCGTCGGTATATCCCAACGACTTTGTAGTGCTGAAAAAAATGCTTTCCCCAAGGAATATCCACTGCAAGTCTCTACATGCTCTCATTCCCTAAGTTTGGCTGCAAGGGAATATTGTCTGCTACATCTTCCCAAATGAAATAAACTTGCCAGGCCAATCTGTAAGTGTCTCTAAACTCATGCCAGGAGCGGAGGCGTCCATTGGAATACCAAGATGCAAGATGCACTACACCCTAGTTTGAGTCGTTGGATGCATTGCAGAGGCTAAGGGAGCTGAGCCAAGGAGGTGGGGCAAAGGTACCCACAAAAAGAGAGAAGAGACTTGAAACCAATTTGAAGGATGCAAAGAAACCAATGGGCTGACATCTTTCCAAGCTTTGAGAACTCCACGAAGGAAAGGAGAAGCACGAGGAGATGGCTTCGAGGGGTAAAACAGAGCCCAAGGTAGATGTGGGATAATATGAAAGACTTACCAAAAGCGTACGAGTGTTGCAGGGCCTGGACAAGCAAATGCATACTGCAAGACTGCATCTGATAAAAAAGAATTCTCCATACAAACTTTGAGATTAAAACCTTGATGTGGAGTGATAAATTCATCATACCAAGGCCACCATCTCTTTTGGAGCGCACACACTTTTTCCATGCCACTTTGACTGTAGCTCCAGTTTCATTTCCACCCCAAACAAAATTACAAATCGTGGCATGTATCTCTTTAAACCTTGAGAGTGGAGCTAGTAAAGCAGAAGTGATGTGAACATGAGTGTTATTCAAGACAGACTTAGCCACCTGTATACGTCTAGCCATAGAGAGTGATGCACCTCTCCACCAAAGCAGGTGCCACTGAAGACCTAAGATAACTTGATCCCAGGCCTGTACAGTATCAGTCTCTATGCTAAATAGGATATCCAAGAGTCTGGTGACAACATTCGACGAAACAAGTGACCAAGGTTAAATCTAAATGCGTGCAGGAGGAGGAATATCCAAAGCCCAAATGACATTGCACATTCACCAATTTAGTAAATGTCTCGATGCCTAGACAAAAATATCCAAAAGCTGCTTAGCCCTATCCAGATTTGCTTCAGATGCCTCCAAAAGAAGGAAGGTATCATATGCAAACTGGTTACACACAAGCATCATTTATAGCACATTGAAAGAGTTGTGAGAGGCCTTCTGCTACAATAGTAAATAGGAATGGGGCCAAAGGTCATCCTTGTCTAATTCCGCTCCCAACATAAAAAAATGCCAGAAGGCTCACTCTGGTACAACACAACAACCCTAAGTGACCTCAATAACTTTCATACTATTTTGCAAAAAAAAAGGCCTGAAGCCCAATATGTGCATGATTCGCAAGAGGAAGGACCAGGATACACTGTCATGCGCTTTGGCAAAGTCAAGTTTCAAGTACACCACATGTTGCTCGGTTCATCTCGCCCAATACATACCTTCATATGATGTTGCTACATTGTCAAGAATGTGTTGCCTCGACAAGAAGCCAAACTCTTCCTGACTAATTGTTTCCTCCAGGATCACCTTAAGCATTCTACATATGCCTTCATTATGATCTATAGACAATTGACAGTAAGGTAATAGGTCTCAATCTGAAATCATTCTAGGCTCTTTGACTTTGGAATTAAGGTGATAATGCCAGTATTGAGAATCTTATCTAGCTGGTGCGACTGAAGCATATCCTGATATGCCTGCCAAAGCAAGTCTGATGACCACTCCCAAGAAAGCCTGAAAAAATCAACAGGAATACCATCCATTCCCAGACACTTGTCTATAGCTATAAGGAACACCCTGCTTTTTCGAGATCTTGAATGGTGAGTGGAGCTTCAAGTTGGTGTTGTTGATCCTGAGAAATTATAGGAGACATTTTTGAAATATCCCATGCTTCACCATCAAAAGGAAGTGATTTCTGTGTAAAAAATGAACAAAAATGCATTGAAAGGAATTGCTTTATTTGCCCTGGAGTGGAGATGACGTCGCCATTCTCATTGAATAGAAGTTAGAGCGATGTTCTGACGCTTCAGACGGACTGCCTGAAAAAGGCTTTTGAACACCTGTCTTCATCCTTAAGCCAAGAAAGTCCTACTTTCAACTTGGATACCCTCACATCCTGTTCCTCCAATTTCTGAATCTTACTCACAAAATCTGCTTCAGGAGCATGATCTAATCCCTGAATTCTAAGCTTCTCTAGCTCATTATATTTTAGCCTTAGCTGAGCTCTTTCTTGTTGAGTGTGCACACGACCCCATTGTTTTACGAAAGACTTGACATTGGCAAGAGCAGATACAAACATTCTCATGGGACTCGTGGAAGACAGAGTGGACTCTCAAACTTGTTTGCAGTTATCAAGAAAGTCCTCATCTTTGAGATACTGTAAGTTGAGCTTGAAGCCAGTCCTTTCGCGTGTCCGAGTCGGCAGATCATTGCACCTAATTATTTGAGGATGATGGTCAGATACCGTCTGAAGCGCATAGTTTTTGCGGAAGATGCCAGGGAGCAAGTGACGTACATGCATGTTGGCATAGCACCTATCATCTCGTTGCCGCTCTTGCAACACCATTCGACCAAGTGAAGCCTGCATCGCTCCGAGTCTCTAGAAAACCATGTTCAAAGATGAGTTTGTCCCACTGTTCTTTCTCAAAACCTGAAACTATTTCACCACCACTAAGCCTATCACTTGCATCCTCAACCATATTGAAATCACCAAGAAGCAACCACGCAACATTATCCCCCCATTTCTTCATCTTATTCCTCAAGGAGGCCCACATAGATGCCCTCTGCCTAGGCACATTAAAGGCACAAACATTCACAATGCCCCACTCACAAGCATCATGTTTCCACTTAATCACCGACCATCTGCCCCACTTATCCTTTGCTGTGAAGATTACCCTAGTATCCAAAGAACACTCTAGTGACCCATAAGGTTTAATAGACCTCCCACAGATCCTCTGTGGCATTTCTGCTCTCTTGCAAACAAAGAAACTGCGGAGCTAAGCTTCTAACTATATGAGTAGCTCTAGTCCTCTTTGTGGGAAAGGACTTAAGGCCCCTTACATTCCAACTAGCAATATTCATTTTGAAGGTAATGGATCAAGCATTCATTTTGAAGGTAATGAATCAAGCACACCTTTTTTCTTTCTCCTCTTTGAGGCCTTATATGCAAGATGAGGTGCATCATCGTAGACGACTACTGCAAGTTGATCCGCTGATTGCATCGCCACATCTCCATCAAGAGAGGTATCTCTAGCACGTCATTTGTTCATTTTAGTGGTATCAAAGCGTCAAGATCGATGGAAAATTTTCCTTTTCATCTCTGCCAAAGTTATTTTTTGCACTTGGAACGGGGATTTGCGCTTCCACAAGTACAATGCACTCTAAGAAAAAGATGCTAATGGTGGCTCTTTTGTGGGTTTTGATGATCATGCTTGTGTTTTAGGAATCGATTATGATTCCCTTGTGGCTTGGCTATACTTTGTGGCTCAAGTAATAGCCTTGGCAATCATAGAGCCATGGATGTAAGATAATATGATTGTTGTCTTTGATGTTCTTGAAGTATTTCCCTTGAGTCATGATCTTGTGGAGATATGTTTGAAAAAGGCAATAATGTTAAGGAATTTTTCTTAGAATTGGTGGTGGGAAAAGAAAGGCCAATGATAGGCTAGAGGTATATTATTTCATTCTATGCGCCAAGCTTTTGCAAAAGCTCTTGAAATACATGATCTATTGATGTTTCTTTCAAAGCATGATGCTCTTGAGGAATTTCATCATACTTGCTCATTGAAATATGAGAAAAATATGAGTTTTGATCAAAAGGGAAGTTTAGGTGAAGAAGAAGAATGTTTGGATGTATATGTGCCTTCTTTCTCTTATGGAAGTTACAGCTATGGAGAGGTGCAGCAAAAATCAGCCATAATAGTAAGTCAATCAGCATTTTTGAAGGATAAGAAGGTCTCACATGATGTTTTCAAAGTGTCTTCTTGCGTGAATACAATTGCTGCAATTAGAGCATGTTGGCAGCCATGACAGTCCAAGATTTGAATGTTTTGGCTACGAAACACATGACGCCAGCCACACATTTATCCTCAAGTTTGAAGTTTAATGAGGTCAACCTTATCACGCCTCACATGGTTGAGGAGTTTGAGCATGTTCTCTTGCATGATGTTGAGTTTGAGCAGCTAAGTAGTTGTTATCGTGAGAAAGAGAGCGATAGATGTATGAGAAGCTCTGAGTTTGAGTCTTTTCATGCATGTGAAGCATTTTTGGATGATGATGAACCATTATTGTGTGAATTAGAAGTGAAAGACATTGATATTTTGGCATTTGAGCACTCTAGAGATATGTTATATGCTCTTGAATCTAGTGACGGTTATGACAGAAGCCCCCTTTAAAAGATTTTTCGATTTAAAACATGTATACCAGCTGGAAGAACAGGTGAGTATGATCTTGACATGCCTCAAATGGAGAAGTTTGCTTTCTTTGATGATTTAGTGTCAAATCATGAGCTAGAATTGTTAGTTTTTGATGACTTGAGTATGCATAGAATGGATCAGACCTGAGTTTCAACTTTGTGCGAATTCCAAGAAGTCTGAGAATCATGAAAAACTAGTCCCTTGCACGTTTGAGCATGGAAGTGTGAAAGATTTGAGTAAATTTGAGCATAACTATGTGACGAGCAATGAGAAATCAGCCCTGTACAGTTTCTTATCTCAGTTTGCAGCAGCTAAGGATGGTCATAAAGGTTTGTCATCATCATTTGAGATTATTAAGTTGGTTGGAATATTCCATTTCAGCAAGTATTATTATGTCATATCTGATTTGCCTCTATTAGATGTTGCTCGAATAATTTTTGATCAGGTTATTGGCTCGTGACATGTTCTTGACCACTATCCTTGATGGCATTACAGGTTATCAGCATCCTACCATTTGGAGGATGCATATTTGACAAGGTTGAAATCAGGTGAAGCATGCACCAGTCCAAAAATGTAGTCCAAAGCAAGACATTCTACCTTGGTACTACATTAACACATGTGCTCATCATCACTCCATGTTTGCACATGAGCACACATCATGCACACCTCATTCTATCATGTTTTCATATGTCCACACCATGTACACATCATTCCATCATGTCCACACGCGTGCACACATCATATATGCCCCCCTCCATCATGTCCACACCATGTACACATCATTCCATCATGTCCACACATGTGCACACATCATATATGCCTCACTCCATCATGTCCACACCATATACACATCATTCCATCATGTTCACACCATGTACACATCATTCTCAATCATACATCTCAGGTTGCCACCATACCTCCATATGGCAACTCTATTTTGCTAATCATACATTCATTTGTCATGTAGGTTCATCACACCCACACTTCCATGATCATTTGCGCATCATTTGACCTATCTACCATACTACCTTGGTCCCACTTTTCATGAAAACCTATGTTGCCAACCATTTTCCCATATTGGCAACCATTAGAGACTTTTGTGCAACTTATATCCATTTCAAGAGGCTCGGGGACCAGCCTATCTTTCTTTGTTTGGCATGATGCTGCCACATTTTGGCAGCATAGAAGAGCTATATGCATACATCACACATTTTGCTAAAATTTTGACTTGATATATGTCTGCATGACCTAGTAGAACATGGATCTTAAAGACATCTATCACTTGGGAACTTGTGGAAGACCTCTTCATATGAAGAACCAAGGGAGGACATTGATTTGGTACCACACGGGCATTGCACGAAGGACTTTCGACCGTCTAGAGCATTTTGAAGATTTGAACTCAGAGCTTGAAGACCCCTAAGTCAAAGTTTGGAAGACTCTTGAGGTTTGATTGGTAATTTGCTAGATTCAAGTTTTTGGCATGATACTTTACCTCTCAAGGCATGATTCTACATTTCCCATGGCTTTGCTATCATGATTCTATCCATATATCATTTTTCACAACTCATTTTCATTCCTTTCATATAACGTTGCCATTCCTTTCACCTACACGTGTCATCCCCGTCACCTACACATGTCATCCACATCACCTCCACATGTCATCCACATCACGTCCATGTCAGAAAAGTTTTTGAGTAGGAGAAAGTTATTTGCTATTTTTCTTGCCACATCACCACCTCTACATTGCCATGCCACCCATTATTTGGAAAGTCATCACCAGTTTTGCCACATCACCTATCTTTGGCCATTTTTTGCCCCAAAAAATAAAAGTGCTCATTTTCCAAAAACTATGTTTTCATCGGATAGAGCTTAGAAAAATAAGTCTTTTGAGCTTTGAAAATTTTCAATTTGACCTTGTTTTGACCTTCAGAAGCCATTCATTGAAAGTCGTACCCCAGTTAAAAGGTTAAAAAATTTGGCCTATTTACTCCCCACCGGCCTAGTCACTTCTTTCCACCAATCTCGTTCATCACATGCACACTCATTTCATGATATATACACTCTACATTCACCCATTGCATTTTTAATTTGGAAGCATCTACTCCTGCTGAAGATCTCTCTAATAGCATATTCTTGTGTCTATGCGCTGAGAAAACCAACCATTTTTTTTTTTTTTTTAGCAACATGTTGCCTTTCAAGGGCAACATACTAACCATTGATCCTTGTTCGAGTTTTAGATTTGAAGTTTAGAAGACCTTGATGGAGGACATTGATGTTAAGGCCAAAGAAGACTATCTTGAAGTCAATACCATGTAGTTGAAGTCAAGTTTGGATATCTTTAAGTCATGATCAAAATGCGCTAGAAGACCCTAGGTTTTTTTTTTTTGAAGGACGTGAACCTTTTATATCAAGAGAGTACAGAATAGTTGTCTTCTATTTTAGAGGTGCTTAATGCAAAGCAGCAAAACTTTAGTTCAGAGCATCCTCTGGATGATGTATTTTACCAGAATAATTGTAGTTCTTATATCACAGCCTTCGGGATACCCTTGGTTGAGATCAATCATGAGTCTTATCTTAAATGCTGCAGAACTTGTCTGCTCACACTGTTATCGGTTATCTCAGGAGGTTTATTGCGAAATCAAGTTTAGTACTAAATATCTTTATCATCACTGCAAGTAAGAAAAAAATTATACTTATTGCAAATTCTATTTTTACCAATTCCATTAGCAATACATTGTTTTCCATGTTGCAAAGTCGATTTGCCCCCAAAGGAGTCCCCGAAATTTTCCATACTCATTACGTGTACATATTCCATACACATTCTGTACATATTTCGTAGCGTGACTCATTTTTTAGCAGGTTTTAGTTAACTGCCAGTTCCAAATACGCCACGAAACCAAAGCATGTGATGTGCATTGTATACATATACGTGATAAAGATATTTAGTAGTAAACTTGAATTTGGAATAAATAATTCAGCAAATCGATATCTAGTCAAACTTTTGCCCAAGCTTGGCCTACATGTCCTACTTAAAGTAGTCCCAAACTAGGGTGTCTTGAAACAAGAATCTCAACACCTAATTGACATATCGCGATGTACTATTACCATGGAAAAGAAAATCTCCGTTCGAGTAATGAGTGTTCAAAGAACAAGACCAATCATCCGAAAAAGTCCCTATAAAGAATGAGGTTTGGATTGAGCCGTATATAGAAAGAAAGTTAAGCTTATTGCTAGGACTAAGATTTCTCCATCATTGGAAGACACATCCAGATGCTGCTCGAGATGTACGACTATTATTTCCAGAGCCTGGGATTTGAACCAGAAGATAAAATCAGTTATCTGCCTCCTACACTCTACTAGCCTCCAACTGTGTGGATGAAAGCATGATAGGGAGTATATAAAAAAAGTATCTATTAGGTACCTTTCTGGGTACTTATGTGAAAGTACATAAATGTATATTAAAGTACCTAAATTACATTCTTATTCAAAACTAGTTGTACTAAGTTTAAGAATGACAAGTAGACAATATCCTAAGGTACTTCTTAACACTAACAAGATGTCAAAAATTAAACTACATCGTCATCTTTGAGTACCCAGAGGTACTTGCAGTAATGTCCCGATTCATGT
>JAANSK020279336.1:0-11099 GCA_011763485.2 Isoetes engelmannii
GTAGTATAGCTCCGGGGTAGGGTGTTGCGAGGACTGGACCGTCAGAAGCTTAGTTTTGTGCAGGTTGACTGTCATTCACGTGGCCCCACAAAACCCACTGAGAGCATCCAGATGCTGCTGCATACTGCTGGTCGTGTGGGCTAGCAAATCCACGTCATCCGCATACAGTAACTGGCGTATCAAGCTTGAGTCCGGTAACTGCAAGGCTCAATGGCACTTTTACTTAACTGATCTTTCTGAAATATAAGTTCCTTGAAATCATAGGTTTCATTCAGCAACTTGATTTTTGGACATGGATTATAGGAATCTTGGATAACCTCAATCATTGTTGTAGGCTGAAAGCTTTCTTTTGAGCACTAAATATCTGCTCAATTTGGTCATGTGTATGCCCAACAAGTAGAAACCCAATCTTCACTTTCTTGCAGGAAATGTCTTACAAGAAAATTTTCCATTGAAAACTTGGCACCAACAACATACAAGTGCACAAAATCTTCTTCTGGAGCATCCTTGAGAACATTCACAAAATGTGGTAGAGTATTTATTTTTTTTGGTCCATTCCATCAATGACCACTGATACATAGCTCTGAGTGGGTACTCTAGTGTCTTCTTCCTGTGTTTGGTCAACTTTCTCATTTCAAGAGATTGTTGATCTTTGTGCTTGTTGAGTTTCTCTTTCAATGCATCTGAAATAAAACAATTATGCAGAGAAGAATCTATTTCTTGCAACAAAAAATTTAATGTGCTTACTCTTTATGTGTTGTGTCCTTGCATTTTGTCTTTGAGCTTTTCACTCAAAACAAGTGGCACAGACAGACATTCTGTGTTTTCTAGTATTGTCACACGAAAAAAATTTCCTTTTTTCAAAGCACAGTGAAGTAAGAGTAGCAGACATATCGTCGACCATCCTCGACATAAATATTTATAGTTGTTAAAAACCTCACGTTTAGTGAAATTATCAATTATGTGATACATGGGCTATTAGGCAACTTCTCCAGCACCAGTCTGATAGAGGTCCTGTTGTTCATCAGTTGAATAATTTGACCTTTCAACATCATGTAAAGTTCTACATCGAGGAGGTTAAACCACATCTTCAAGGAAGTACTTTGTCACCTCCCAAAGTTGGTTATCTGAAGCAGGGCTACAATATTTGAAATTATTTCTGAATCTAAAGCAATGAGAAGGGCTATTCAGCAGCCACTAAAAAATGTCATATACTACACAGAAAAGAACAAGGCCAAGAAACCTTGTCTCTCTGACCAGCATAGATAAAAGTATAAGATCTGGTTTTAGATGATGTCTTTGCAACCATGCAGGACGTAACCAAATCTCTAAACGACATTTCCTTGGAAGTTGTTTTTTGATGGCCTGGTAGTCAACTCCATCCCCTTGTTTAGCCAGACCACGGAATTGTGAGGGTTCTGTTTTCTGCAGTACTGAGGTCAATAAGAACCTGAAGATCATGCAATGCACCGCAAAAATAGACATGCCTTAAAATAGAAGCAAGGCCAAACTCCAGAAATACTTGCAGATTTGAAAAAGGGGATGCTAATTCCGCTACCCTCGATTAATGATGACGAAGAGCATCCTTCCTAGATTGCAAGGGTTAAAGACATTGTCTACAAAGACAATCTTTCATTAGTAATAAAAGTTCATTGGTACGCCACTAAGGACACAGATCCTTTATTGGTCAGTATGATCATGTGATAGTTCCTTTCAAGAAGGGCAGGAAAACAACAAATAAGAATCATATGGACAATGTCGACCTAAATGAAATTCAAGTGTTGGCTTATGATTTTACATTGAAGGTTGATAACAGGCTACGCGCAAGAGCAGTTAACTTGCCGAAGTCCTCCTACAAGGATAGCTCTGACGAAGCTTCCCAAGAAGAGAACATTACTTCAGCGGTTAGCTCTTCGACCACTTCAAGTGACAATGAGTAGAATGGCAATGCGGAGAGTTGTGATGAGTCTGAAGGAGTTGACGAGTATGTCGGCATTCCTATTTTGCTCTTTCCTGACGTAAACTTCTTGTGTAATGTGGGTGTTTACACATCTGTATATGACTAGTTTTGACTAGTCTTTATCGTACATACATCGAGCATATTAGTTGTGTCTTGTAACTTTGTTGCTTGCCTATGCGCGCATAGCATCTTCTGGTTCTCATGTAATAATAACAATTGTATACGCCACGTTTTCACGTTCTAGCCTTTATTTTTGGTCAAGATTCTAGTGGCTCTTTAGTTTTGCCAATTTTCCAAGTGTGTCCCAAATCAACCTAAATGTGACACTAATTTTACACATACTTTTGGGGTGTAAGATTAGTAAAACAGATTTATTTTTTTTTTCTTTTTATTTTATTTCTTGTAATTTTGACCCCTCAAATGGGTCACGCAATTGTAAATTGAGGACCATTTTCTTAAATGACCCGGTATGAATTCTAAAAAGACTATTTAGATTTTGTATTTGGCATGGATGTTTAAATATGTGTTTTCAATTGACTACATACAAAGCTTTTGTTCAAGGGGGCTATCCCCAAAAGTGGTAAACTTTAAGGTTTTTTACAGAGATTTTTGTAAGATTCCTTTTTGTGGGCCAAACGCAGGTCATTGGGGCGTTTGCTAGGTCACCTTGTTACTTATTACAACCAAGTTTTTTCCCTCGAAAACCCTTCAAGGGGGTTGTTTTAATCATTAGAGAATATGCTTGATACTCTCTTTATTTGGGTACCATAAGCTAATTGGTCACTGTGGACGATAAAAATTACATTCTATTCTTTTGTTCAGTTTTGCGTATTCATGCATCTAGGATGGATAAAATTTGTGACCTTGGCAAGTGGTGGATTCTTCTTTTCGCTGTTAACTACTTTTCCTTCTACCTTTATAATAAAAGATATTTTCAAACTTGTTAAAGAACCTCATCCAAATCATCTTTAGTAACTACTTTGGCTCTACCTTGATAGTATAGATGTTTCAAACTTGTAGAACCTCATCTAAATCATCTACATCAATCACATGCCTAGATGATAGTGTCTCGACATTAACAACTGCTGCAATAGTAGGGCTACAATAATAGGACTGAGACACCCACTAACACCCACTGCCATAGTAGGAATTTTGTCTCTTGCAAAAGAAGAAGTTGCTTCAAGGGGTTGTACAATTCCAAAACAAGTTCTGAAAAGAGAGTATAAATTTGTACAAGAAAGAATTACTCTAGAGTGGTCTACAGCCTGCACTGCCACCCTGTGAAAAATGCAATGCATTTGATGCATATTCTTACTAGTTACTAGTAAGAGTGCCCAACATTATTAGACACCCTTTGCACAAAAAACGATGCATTGGAATCGAATGCAAAAATGCAATGCACATGTTCTTACTAGTTACTAATAAGAGTGCCCATCGTTTCTAGGCATAATTTGGGAGCTTGTAAATGTTTTAGCTAGATCGAACAAAACGTGCAACAATAAATTGAAAAAGTAATCTTTATCTCAAAAGCGTGCAATAATATCCAAAAGTAAAATATAATCTTTAGTAATCTAAAAGTACTCTCGGTTAAATTAATCTTGCCCTACATCAAGACGAAGCATTGGGTAGTTAAAAGGAAATATTTTGTCCTATAAGAGCTCTCCTATTAAAATAATCTTGTCCACATCAAAGCGAAGCATTGAGTAGTTAAAAGGGGATATCACGTCCCATAAGAGCTCTCCGACGCATTGCTTCTATCTCCCTAATGGGTCACTCCCTAATGTTTTTTTTTGGATCATTGGATCCAAAGATATTCCCATGAATATACGAACGTGCAATTTCCACATCACACCCCCGTATCGTAAGGCACGTTTTCATACATGTACATGTATGCCTATTGGAATCAGAAGCAATAAATGTGGCCCCTACATTTGGAACAATGAGCGAAGAAGAAGAGGATGCAAACAACGACTGCACTCGATTATAGATGCACAAACCTGGAACTCCCATCACTTCATATATAATTGCATTTCATTTTTTCCGTTCACCTCTTTAAAAAAATATTTTTTGTTGTCGGTCAACCAATGTTGATTGTGTTCTTAAATCCGCCGCCTAAATGAAAATTCATATTTCCACCCGTCTTCAATCAAATAAATTTGATCTTTGGTCCAAATCCGCCGCCATACCTTCATGAACTTTCAACGTGGAGTGTTCAATCTTTAGCAATCGGTCGTCGTACGTTTTTCGCCGTCATAGCATGTTCTTGCGGTGCAAGGCTTCTTGAGGTGTAATGTTTCTTGCATGATCTTGTAGAGGGATATATAAGATAGAAATTTGGTGTTGATCTTTTACTTCAAGTGGAGGTATTGTTCTCTAAACTCCTATCCTTTTGCATCCGAAGGGTTCAGTTGTTTGCACTTGCTCCTCTTTTTCATGTAGAAAGCCTTTGCATCTTTTTCCTGTAGTGCACAAAACTTCTACCCAAAGGCTTTCACAGTAAGCACGTCTTTTATCTGATTATCAGAACAATACTCTTGATGTAACATGCCATTCCGAACTGCGCTTTTATGAAGCAAACCCGTACATCCACATGTCCCTAAAGACTATTATAGTTTGAGCTATAAGAAGGTGTTTCTCAAAAGTGTGTCATAGGACGTGGTAATATCTCATCCTTTTCTAACTTTACTGGACATCAATTTATGGAGGTGATACCATAAGCCAATAACAAAATAGACCACTTACTCTATGTTCAACAACCAGGCTTCATCCTCCAATATTGAATATGCAAGACCACCTCTTGAATAAATCTGCATGATATTTGGGAAGAAAAGATTAGGCTGTTATATTAGACAAGCCGAGACATATGTATCAGCCCACTTCTGTAGGCTAATTATTTAATTTCCGTCATGCGTGCAGCGTGAGTATGCAAAAGAGTCCTCTTGAAAACATCAGGGTAAAATGGCTTTTCCAATCCTTTCACAGAAGTCCATAATGATGGTAATTAGCATATACATAAATTGATCATATTCTACACTGTTAAGAGGTTATACTTGCTGCAGTTTCACCATAACCACAACATGCAGAATTGCTTGATAATTGTTAAAATACAAGCACTATCTGATAAACAGAGTGCCGATGTGATACCTTATCAAACCTTATCAAACGACATGCCTCCAAAGATTATGCACACCATTCAAACTGACCAGTGCAACTCTCTGGATCTAAAATCGTGGTGCCCAGTTCCCCATTCTCACATCTGCAAATAAGAAATTTGATGTTGCCTTAAAAGTCAGGCATATTATATGTAAATGGTGGACAGATGAAAGCCCGGGACGGTCTACTAGACATCACTGCGTCAGATTTACTGATCCCAGCTTCTATGAAGTGAATTAAAGAGTCATTTACATCTTGATGCTTTTATACAACGTTGCAATCACCGAACTAAAAATCCTTGAATGCAACATTAAAGGCCTGTAAAGTTCCATGAAAATACTTGCAAACTAAAAATCCTTGAATGCAAAATTAAAGGCCTTTAAAGTTCCATGAAAATAGTTGCAGACGTAGAGCATTAATTAATGGACACATAAGGTTCAATATGCAAAGCTTACACATTCAGTTTAAGAAGCAGTTGAAAAGATACATATCTACACACAATTATATTGAGTTAAAAGGTCAATCAAACAAATGCCGACGCAAAAGTTGGTTGGCAATAGTTTAACTCAATCAACAAATATTCACGCAAAAGTTGGTCTGCAATAATACATCAAACTCTGCTTAGAAGGACATCCATTTTGATCATAATGCATATTTTGATCATAATGCAGCAATAGCTGAATCCATTTCCTAGCATTTAGGCAGATATGGTCTGCAAATATCATTATGGAGAAGTTTCAAGGGTTTTGAGACATAAGATCCTACTGCGCTTGCTGCTATAGTGCAGATATATATGATATATTGCATTGTCCTAACGAAAGTCTAGTTTTTAGTTCAATATAGTGGTTCCATGTTGAAGCCAATTGCTTGAAAACGTGTTAAATCCACCTCAACAGAAATAGAACTGAATGCCATTAGGCAAATGGCCATGCTTTGCCTTAGTTATCAAGAACTTCATCGTGCACTACAATAACCTAGGTAAAATAAAACAAATTGGTTCTTTAAGTCGATTAGGAACAACTTAGATTATTACGCTTGCCAACTTTGAAATGGTATTTCCAAACCCATTCTTCAATATCGGGCGCCAAGTAAACTAGACTATTCCCTTATCCTTCTCGTATTATAGGACAACCAAGTCTTTCTCATATTATGGGACAACCAATTCTTGTGCAATTAACTAGGACCTTCTCACATTATGGGACAACCAAGTCTTGCATTTCAAGAACATCTTTGACAATAGCGCGGGTTCAAATCCACCCTGTTTTCAATTTGATCCAAGCAAAATTCTAGCCCAGTAGGATTGGGAAAGAGAAATATTTACAGCGGCCTTGGCCACTGCGATAAATTTCTTGTATCCAAAAACAAGATTTAGATTGCTAAATTTACAAAAAAAAAAGTGCACAAACACGATTTACATTGCTGAATTTACAAAAGTTCATAAACAAAATTTACATCACTAAATTTGGAAAAAGAAGTCCATTCTAGAGGATGTTGCTGCAAGCATGTACAAGTTCAAATCAAAGCTAAGGTTCTCAATCTAGCCTTACAAGGCAAAGCAGAAAGCATAAGATAAAACAGGACTCCACGAAGACGCTCCAATCTGACAGACAACAACACTAGCATTGGAGAGGAGGGCAATCATGCATCTCGAATTCTCCCCAACCCTCCACCATCCACGTCTGCAGCCATAATGTAGCAACCGGTGTTGCTGCTGCTGCCCTACAACTGATATATTTCTGAAGGAAACTCGACGACGCAACAAAAGATTGTTCCGTCTCTACCATCTCTAGTACAGAAAACAAAGAGCTAAGAACAAAACGCTCCACTATCAAAGAATCAAAGAGCAGTGCCGAAAAAACATGAAGCAATCCACATGCCACATAGATAGCTAGAATCACAAGTATACTCCTCCTTGAATGTGCACAAGAATGTTTTCGCCTTCGATGCAAACATCATGCAAGACTCTGGCATTGGCAGTTCTATCACAAAATTTATATTGCCACAAGAACCAAGAACTATGGAAATTCACACATCCAGCATGAATGCCTCAGAAGACCTTGGTCCTCCAAAATTCGGTGCAGTGATCCAGCTGCATCTACATCTGCTCACACCGAAGGAGGCTGTATGTGGCAATAAGCAACACATTGGCAACACCCAAAACCGACATGTGCTCAGTTTTAACGTCCCCAAATTGACCCAAAACCACATCTAAACATGAAAAAACAGCATACCAAAATCATAAGGAGACAACTGCCTAATGCTGAAGATCCTTCCACGATTTCTCCTCCAACGCCCTCCTCATCGACCACAGCCCTTGCCCTTGCATGCGCCAATACCAAGCATCACCACGCTGCCCAGACCTAATATAGAAGACCATATCCCTTGCAAACCTATATACTACCTTCCAAAAATTGAACAACAAAAGTACAAAACCCCCTTTTTTTGTCCAACCATTGCCCAAATCATAATAAACTGTCAATTTGAGGACATTATTGTCCCATAAGAGCTCTCCTAGAGCTCTCCTATTGTTCGTCTTTTTATCTAATATAACCTTCACGCAATGCTCCTTTTCTAATATAACCTTCCCTGCATTGGGTAGTTAAAGGAGAATATTTTGTCCCATAAGAGCTCTCCTATTAAATTAATATTGCCTAAGGCAAAGCATTGAGTAGTTAAAAGTGGATATTTCAGTCCCACAAGAGCTATCCTATTGTTCTTGTCTTTTATCTAATATAACTTTCACGCAATGCTCCTTGTCTAATATAACCTTCACTCCGTGCTGTCTGATGCACCTTGAGAATAGCTCTCATATTGTTCTCGTCTTTTTATCTAATATAACCTTCACACACTGCTCCTTGTCTAATATAACCTTCACTTCGTGATGTCTGATGCAACTTGAGAATAGCTCTCCTATTGTTCTTGTCTTTTTATCTAGTATAACCTTCACACACTGCTCCTTGTCTAATATAACCTTCACTCCGTGTTGTCTGATGCACCTTGAGATTCTTGTCTAATATAACCTTCACTCCGTGTTGTCTAATGCACCTTGAGATTGCAACAAAAAAGCTGAAACTGAGGTGAAGACTGGTGCTGGTTGTTAAACGGGTGTTGGAGAACTAGCTCTAGGAATTTAAATCCCAAAGAATCTAATTTTCCATTAGCAGCATTGCATCTACATGACATTTGAGGTGGCAATGGCATTTTGGACCTTTGAGGTTTCGGCAATGGCATTTTGGGCCGCATTAGAGGCCACGATACTAAGGCCACTTCCATTGCTATTCTGTCATGCCTTTAAAACATCCACAATCAACGATTCCACTTACAAGAGGTAGTTTTTGCTTCGGAAAGATGATCTGGATCAGCGGATAGAGGGTTTGGAGAGGATAAATTGCTCACTTAACTGTCAAGGAATTCTTCCTGGCATTTTGGTAGCTTGATCTTCACACGCTCCAAGAACACCTGGTCCACAATTCCATTTACAGAATTGCAGCTGCAAGATAGTGGAATCTGTGCCACAGCATTTCCATTTCGTTTGATTCATTTCGTTTGTGGATGAATAGGGGAGGGTGGCCACGTGCGGCGCCCAACCCTTTACAGACGTGGATTTTTTGTTTTTACGGACGTGGAAAAAACAGCTGCATAATTTTCGATGTGGCGGGAAAAATTTTAGTAACTCTTTGAAGGCGCAGGAGTGAACCAAGGTAAGCTTCGGCAACAGGCCAGCGACGACGCTCCTATCTTTGCATTTACTTTCTTCGATCTGCTCTATCACATCACGGATAATTAGACATCATCACGGAACATTTGTTTCTTGCTTCAAGGTAAGTTTTCTCTGTGGATTACCTAATTTGTTGCAAGAAACTAACAGATCTATTTTCTTTCTTATGTAAATACGGAGTTTTCATTGAATGATCTCCATTCTACTATTTCCAACTCATCTCAATTATGATCCACATCTTTTGGATGAGTTCTTATGGATATTCAAGGTAAGCATATTTGATCTAGCAAAGAAAATATTCTACTGCTTTTGTCTTAGCAAAGAAATTATTCTACTGCTTTTGTCTTAACTTTCTTCAGGTATTGATTTGCTATGTTGGCATAATGCTGGTAAAATAGTCACTGCGGCAATGTAACACCTGGAATTGGAGAATAAAAACATATGCTTGTCTATTTTGGCAGAGTTTATTACAAGGTAGGCCTTATCTCATTACGGCCACGATTTTTCCCATGTGGTTTTTTCATCCGGGTCGTAATGGGCATGCTGCTCCTCTTGTACAGGTCCCATAGGCCAATTGGCCTCCGTGGACGATAAAAATGATATCTTATCTTATCTTAATTTATTAAAAAAAAGTAGCTGGTGTAGCAGAAATAAGTAGCTGGTGTAGCAGAAATATGTTGACCTGTATGTGCATCCTCTGTTCCCATCTGAATTTTTTCATGTACATTGGACTTCTAATCTCTATATCTTAAGTCGCGTATACTGGTTTCAAGCATTTATGTTTTCATCTCAGGTGCTGCATGAGGATGCGGATTTTGATAGCTTTCAGGTTTGCAAAAAGCTTGAACGTCTCTGTCATTAGTTGAAGCAGCTACTTTATATGAATCTTGTATATAGTTGACTTGACAGCCAAGGATTGGGCATAAATAGAGAGGCCTCAAATAATGCATTTCTTGGCAAAGATGATCATGAGCAGGGCATCAGCCCCCACATCCAGCCATCCTAACAACTTCTCTCTTGCTTCTAAACACGGCATTTCAAATAATAACACTTATCCAGAAGATGCATCAGTTAGGAAACTCTCAACATGGGAGACAAAGGCTTCTTTGAGTGGCTCCCAAATCTTCAAAAGACTTGGATGACAAAGGCATAAAGAAATGCTATAGCGTATGCTAGAGCTTCACACAGGCTGCCACATTAGGGCTTTGATTTGAAAAACTCAGGCAGCTATCCCACTTAACAACAGCTGCAAATGCTCTTTAGAAAAGAGATAGATTAGCTTATCTGGGGTGACCTTGAGCTGGCATCTATAGTGAAGAACTGTAGTATATTGCTTGTAGGCTTCAAAGGTACATGACAAAAAACAAGAACGAAGAGGAACTCTAAGATAGGTGCCTATCAGGTGAAATCAGCTAACTAGTATGGATGCATGACTGTGCCTTTATTATAAAGAATATATCAACAACAATCTGATGTATCAGCAGTGTGAACCATCAATATGGGCACATCATCCTAACAACCCTTCTGCGGACTAATACTGCTGAAAGAAGTGTGAGGAACATATGTAGACATATAGCTCCACTATTAACACAATAAAGATAGGCACTACTCTACTGTCTTCTTGTAAGAGCGGCCATGTAATTGTTCTTCAGCCCAACAAATGGAATATGCAATTTGTGTAACAGCTTTTGTACTTTGTGATGTTTAACAGTTTGGCTATTTTGGCTATCATTTGATGTGTCTTTTTGTGAGAGCGGCCATGTAATTGTTCTTCAGCCCAACAAATGAAATATGCAATTTGTGTAACAGCTTTTGTACTTTGTGATGTTTAACAGTTTGGCTATTTTGGCTATCATTTGATGTACAACCAGATTGTTTTAGCTCTGGTTGAGATGCATAAACATAAAAACTTTGTAAATTTGTTTCAACACAAGATTGTTTAACAATTTTTGATCATAGTTGCTGTTAAACGTAAAAACTTTGTAAATTTGTTTCAACACAAGATTGTTTAACAATTTTTGATCATAGTTGCTGTTAAAAAGCTGGTTCTGCTCAATTTTGCATTGGAGCCTTCGGTGTGCTGCCTCGTATCCTGAGGGCTGCCACCTCAGCCCCAATGGTACCACTACCCCATTTCCCTTTGACACCTTATAACTAAAGGTAGCATTATCTACTTGGGAGGTTGTTTGGCGTGCAGTGTAGATTATCTCGCTGGGCACGCTGCCATGTAGCATGCATAGAATTTTAGATGTATACATGGCTGTCATT
>JAANSK020279347.1:0-10000 GCA_011763485.2 Isoetes engelmannii
TCTCTGCTCCATGCCTATTGCCTTCGGTCTGTAGCCAATCTTGCTTGCATCCTTCCAAATCAGTTCCATACAATACACTTATAGCCTCCATTTTCTTCCACTGTTGCTCCCATCTCGCTGCTCTTATCTCGCTAATCCCAGAGTACGAGCCCAGCTTAGCATCAAAAGATTCCCACTCCATTCTCGAAGACAAGTATTCTTCCAGAACTTAGAGCTTTAACTCCCGGATTGGTAGCATCTAGATCTTAAGAGGCCTGGCCCGAACAGAGCCCTTGTGTATGTTGAGAAATGCTGCAGAATCACAATGATTCATGAAGCTCCAATCTCGAAAGTAAGCTTTTGATATGCATCATTAAACCTCCAACTTCATAGCAGATGCGGAGTAGATTGAAAGCCAGAGACGCAGGGGCCCCACTATGTGTAAGCCCTACGGTGAGCTTGAGTCCGTAGGCAAATGCAGATGAGTGATGCTTCCAAGCTACTGGACGGTGCGATTTCACCCTAAAGAAACCCTAACACTGATCGAGGGCAGGCATTCCTACCTCTAACGCTGCCTAATGCAGTTGCACAAACCATATCAATCGTCCAACTACAGCTCAAGATCTATCTCGGCCATCCAACCCAAAATCCCACCACCAAAGCCAAGGGTTGCCCTTTAGGCAACCCAAAAAATCGAATTCATTAAGAGGATCCCACTGTGGCTATGGCAACCATGTGTATGTATTGCCCGGTTGCATCCTCTGCAAGCGTGGACTACACCACGCAGCTGCATCCTCTGCAAACACTTTGGTCTGCACAACTAAATGACATAACAATCATAGGGCAAATCCGATATTGGCAGCACATTGGTTCTGATGTGCTTGTTCCAATGCGAAAATATGGGGTTTGAACCCATTGACTCTTTTTCCTCGCATGCATCGAACTGGTCTATACCGAACTTGAATCGGCACACCTGCATCTGCGGCCTGTCCTGAAGCTGCATCGGCAGGCCTGCATTTCCACAAGCTAGAGGAATCAAACCTCCATGCAGCACCAACGCTCTCAAGGATCCGCTCCTGCTTTGCACAAACGCACCGAAGGACAAAGCTTGAGCCTAAAACAGAAGGCAGCTTATGCATGCCCTGAATAAATCACCTGCAAGAACTTTTCTTTTGCACACCATACCCAAAAAAACATAAGAAACACAAAATTAAATCTCCGAAAAGAAAGCTGATCTTTAAATGCAAGTAAGCTGCTCGAACATGGCAAAACATATGGTTTCGCATATAAACGTGGCAAGAATCATAGTCCCCACCATTGCATGAAGCTCTTTCCGCACTACGAAACTTAATATTTCAGGTTTATCGCCAGAAAAATTAGCTTTTCAAGAATTCATGCAGTCGACGCCTGCGCCTAATGATTTTCCGTGATTATGCCCTGACTATCCCTGTGCATTATGCATTACCTTGACTTCATCACACAAAGTTAACAGGAGGAAACCAAATGTTTCTTATACCTCTGCTTCTGTATCAATCCCACCTTCCATCGTTTTAGGTATTTCTCTTCTTCCATTTGGTGAGCTTTCATATGATTTGACTTTATTAAATAGTTCCAAGCACTCTTTTCGGTGTATCCTAGTAAGACTTTGACTTACTTTTTCGGTGTTACCACGCTGTTGCTCTTGCTCTTTCAGATTCCAGTCCAGGGAATCCAAATTTATGGAAAAATGAATGTGAAAATGGCATGCATATTTTAATGGATATAACATTTTCGGATCTTCTAAATGTATCCGCAGATCTTCCTCCAGTCTCCTCCAGAAAGAGTTGCACTAACCTAAGATCACTGACTTTATATTCTGCAAAGTTTTCACCAGAAATGCTATAGTTTACTTGCACAATAATAGCCTTCTCCAGCTGACAATTTTCTATATTCCTGCAGACATTGTTCATGATAAATAGCTCCTTGAACCTCTGCTATCTCTTTTATTTCAAATATTTCATCCATCCCCTCATCGGGCATAATCAATATGATACCTCCATATTCCAAACCACTATCGAACCCTAGCTTCCCGTGGTTATCGGCAAAAGCCTGCATTTGCAGGTAAAAGTAAGTGCTTGAATGTACCCTTTTGCTTATTTAGAGCAAGATAGTTTAAGCAAAAAGAGTGGTAACCGAAGATGAGTAGTGGTCGAAATGGACTAAAAATAAAAAATCTGGTTGGAGTTTGAAGAGTGAGATCGTCAACTAATTGAAGGTACGAAAGAGCCCCTTGCAAATTTCACTGGAATTTATAATTTCTCTAGCCGTAGGATTCTAAAATATAAAATCCAAAGGGTAGAAACAATGACACATCATTTATGAATGAGGTGGCGGACAGGTGGATAGGCTAAAATTGCAAGAATTATTGTAGGGGAGGGTTAGGCAACCCTGCCAATAATACGTTTGATGAAAAGAAAAATGTTTAAAATGGTAACAAAAATATATATTGCTACTAGTTTAAGGTCTAGTAGCTCCTTAACAAGAAAGAAAAATATAAGTAGCTCCTTAACAGAAAAGTATAACAGGTATAGTTCTGTTTACCCAGCTTCATGTGAGAAGAAAAATGTTTAAAATGTTAACAAAACCAGTTTCATATGAGAAGAGAAATGTTTAAAATGTTAACAAAAGTATATATTTTCAGTCTCAGTTCTAGAAGCTCCTCCACAGAAAAGGAAAATTTCCAGATCTTTGAAATTTTAACAGAAATATACATTTCCAGTTTCAGATCTAGAAACCTAGCTTCAGGTGAGAAAAAAAATGTTTGAAATGTTAACTAAAGTATATGCTTTTAGTTCCAGGTCTAGAAGCTCCTCGACAAAAAAGGTATATTTCTAGATGTTTAAAATTTTAACGAAACTATAACATTTCCAGGTCTAATTTCCAAGTCTAGAGGCTCCTCGATCGAAAAGTAGGTCTAGAGAGGAGGTGGCACATCTGGTCCCGGCGGGTCTCGAACCCGCGACCTTCGGCTCATAAGACCAATGCTCTAACCAACTGAGCTACGGGACCACAGACATTTGTTGGATTGCATGCTTAGAATCTGTAAAATTTTGCTCTCAGCGGCTCGGATCAATGGTGCTTCCCAGCTCGGGGAACGACAGATGGCGTTCCGGAAACGCATGCGGAGGCTCTTCTTTAACGGCGGTCGGGCAAGCCATGCATAGAGCTTGCGTTGCCAACGTTGTATCCCAGGTAAACAGTTCTTATTTTTGCAGATGGTACTTTCACCTGTATCCTAATAGTGGACTGTATCCAAATAGTGGATCAAAGTTCGTTGTTAGACGAAAGGAACATTGATCAGTTAAAAGCACAATGGGATTCACCTCCACTTATAGGATTCGCTTGACATTTAGGAAAACATTATGTGAGAAAGTTAGTGCTTTGTGGACAAGATGGAGAGGAATGCCTTGAAGCAGTTATATCTGCCATCAAAGTACAAGAGGTGAATATAGAAGTTTCTCTATTATCCAGAAAAAATGACATATTTTGGCTGATTTGGGAGGTTTGAATGCTTTACTTGGAAAATTGTAGTTCGAGTGCCAAGCAAATAAAAAGCTAATTTAATTATTTGTTTTTTGAATTCTATAGCAGCAATTCAATGTACTATCAAGACTGTCATGAGGAGGTGACAAGGCAAATCCACCTGTCATGGAAGCATGATGCATATTTTATGCAGTCAGAAATTTACACTGGAAACAGCTATAGGTTATTCTAATTTTGTGATACCCGAGGCCTTTTAGGATGAGGAAATTACAAATGCTGGGAGAGGATCAAATCTGACAGAGGATGGGCATGTTAAGTGCAACTTTAGTGTGACTGGATGGTCTGGCAATGCATTTGGAGCAGTGGGCTTTCTGGTGGGATTTCTATACCGTTAATCTGGATCTTATTGGCCTTGCAAAAATTATAAAAAATGCCTTTGCAGGAGTCCGAAATGCAGTATTAGTAGCAACGTTATTGGCCAAGGCAGCACTAGGTCTTGCAATAAAGGTTAGTTTAGATGAAAAAAGGATGCAGAAACCTTAAGAAAACCCTTCAGCATGAAAAGTGGGGCATATGCTTTCTGTCCTGTTATAATCTGTGTTCACATCATCCAGAGATAGTCCCATCAAACAAAGAAGCTTGTGCTCTTTGATTTAGCTGCAATCCATCACATGCTACCCTTGCGAGACTTGCGCACGCTCACTTTATGCACCCTGTGATAGACTATAGGTTTTTGCACCTTCGAGGGTGGAGTTACCCGATCCCAATGTCCAGTCTCTTGTTTCTCTATATCATTAATTCTTGCTGTGGGTTTTATTATAATTGGTTGTTTGTCTTGTCATCTTATGCCAATTTGCCAAAAGAGTACATATATGAACCATGCAAATTTGTGACTGTCATATTGCTGCTCCATTTGGCTGAAAAATGACATACAGATTGAGCCTTGCAAAATAGGACTGCTAGTCTGTATTTGCTAGCCCTGCTAGTGGGTTTGTTACAATGCGAATAGATGAATTAGCATGTTACTGCTAAAAACTTGCTTGACTTAATTAACTATTTTCTTTTACGTGCTAGATAAGTTAGCCTGTTACTGGCATACACTTGGTTGACTTTAATTTACTATTTATTTGAACATAACATTCTAGTTCTTAAATTCTTCATGGTTTATCCCTTTCATATAGCAACTTATAGCTTAAGGAGGCCTTTAGTGAAGGCAAAAATCTTCTTATGATGTCCATGGAGCCAGAGATTTGGCCTCATAATACTCCTTGTTTTTCTCTTTCAGATTTAGTAATGGTAAACTGGCATTTTTTATAATGGTCCAAGGAGTGCCCCTAAATAGGTACCGAGGTTTTCCCCTGATCATCTAGAAAGAAAAGACGTTTGAAGCCTTTCTAGCTGAGACCATTCATCTGCCTGTAAATCAACTCTCCAAACTTGTGATTCGGATAATTGCTCATGTCACCAGCATGTCCAATAGAAGAGTTCTGTACAATCGACTTGAAAATGCAATTCATAGCATTGTTTCTCAACTGAGCAAGGGAGACATATTCTTTATCATTCCCGGTTTGGCTGCATCCTTTATTCTGAAGAGAGGGCCTGAAAACTCCACCCCCAAGCACGTGTATGCAGAAAAGGTTGCCCTTGAAAGACAAAAGCATTTTGAAGCCAAAAGTGATTTCCTTCATTTTCTTCCAGGAGGTATTAAAGCCCATCACTTCATTGTTCTGTAGGATACTTGCAGCACTCTTTCTTTGTAAAAGTCTCCAATACTGTGTGTTTTTAAAGTCCTTGAGGAGAGGATGAGATCAGGACCACATCATCCGGATAGAGCAAAATTGGGGTGTATTCTTGAGCAAAGATGAACCTTTATACTCTTAAAACCTGAACGAAGTCCTCTAGCTCGTCAATGTAAAGGTCAACTGGTGTAAAGGAGAGAGGAAATCCTTGTTTAACACAACCGTCAATATAAATGCCAATCAGTGTAGGGGAGAGAGGACATCCTTGTTTAAACGAGTCGTCAATGTAAAGGCCAAATAGTGGAGGGGTGCTGTGCACTTCTTCTGACCACTGAACTTAAAGGAGAGAGTCTCTTAACGGAACATCTGCATTTTCCCTCTTACATTAAGGGTCTTACTTTGGAGCTTTTTATGGGTAAGATGAGAAAGAAAGTTTACAGATTCACGTGTTGAAAATGCTGTTGTACGATCCGTTTATTATTATGCCCTTGTCACGTCATCAGGATCAATTTTATTTATGTTCGAGAAGAAAATAAAGAGTGATATTAGATCAGTCAAGAAATTCTTTATGGAACCTATAAACTATTACTTCCTAGGTGTACGTGGCCGAAACATTGTGGCCTCATTGAATTCAGGATTTGAGTTTGCTATATGTATGGTACATGTTTTACATCATGTGGAAACTGCTGACATGTGCTGATAACCTTTCCCATTATCAGCCAGGCTGTTACTGCATATGAATTGGAAGATGAAAGATGCCAGGAAAGAACAGCTGCTGCATGGCTACAGAAGTGAAGTATTTGCGTGATGTGTTGAGGCCTTATCTCTTACACTGTTAAGAAATGCTTTCATGCTGCAACTGTCAATATTAGTGTGACATAATTTCAGGGGCAAAATGGCTGTAAGGCATCTATCTGCCTGAGGTTCTTCAGAAGAGTAGCAGCCCAAGAACACTACAAGCAGTCATTCAAAAGAAAGAGAGATCTCATACTTTGCTCTGATTTCTACTTTTAGAGAAGATCCAAAGCTATTTTAGTTTTTAGTGTTTCTGAAAGATGAGTACGCGGCGCAGGAATCAATATTCTGAATCAATGCTTCAGTCGCCTTGGATCCTCGCACGCCGGGGATGGCAGGATGATTGATCCCTTGCATCACGTCCCCCTTTAACAGCCTTGGGGAAGGTTTTCTTTCGTGAATGCATGGAACGTCTTAAAGACTTGGAGCATATTCAAAAATTTCAATGATCTATGATAAAAGACATAGTGGCCTGTGAACTTTGTGGTTGTATGGCATGCAGTTACTTGATCATCTGCTGTATTGGGAAATTGTTAGGGATGTTAGGGACATTATTAAGAAGTGGAGATGAGAATAGAGAATTTCTTGATTTGGGGGAGGGGGTTTTGGGGGGGCTTTATTATTCCCAGCAATTGACAGTTTGATATCTCACTCCAAAGAGATATCTCGCTCTCGCCTACTCAGGCATTTTCTATCTCCTTTTTCATTCCATATATGATCCAAAATGTCTTCATGGTATCAGAACACAGGCCAGAATGAAGGGTAGTGCAAAAATTCACTAACGCGGTTTTTGGAGTTACAGGGTCTTTGAAGGCTTTCACAAATCTACTGGCAGGAGGGTATTTGACTTTGCATTCTTTGGCGAATATACCAATCTGATCAGAGAAGTTCTTTGTGGAAATCTTGTGGAAGGCAAGATCATCTATCTGGAGGCCGTTTTTTGTCCAATTCTTCACAATTTTGTCCCGAAGCTGAAGCTGTCAAATTCATGGAGATACGTATCCTTCGGGCCGGTTTTGTCTTAGATCAGCTATAGATCTATCCATTCCTCACCTATTATTTTCGTCCTTTCTTTATTGCCTGTTTTTCTTGACTCGGATCTGTCATCAGAGTTTATTATCTCTGTTCTATATGGCTGCTATACATTCCTGGAAATTCATTACTCATAATTTACTCAATAGAGACATGATTACACATGGTATGATAATTTTGAGAACAGTCTTCGCTTAAACAAGATGACTGCAGTTTTAGTCTCCACTTGGAATCTGAAGACTCCAGATGAATTGGGGACAGCTAAACAGCACTCACCCTTCTCAAAGAGACATTATCTGATGATGTCAAGAGAGATCTCGTATCTCTTCACACCTTCAAAAGGCCTTGGATTTTGTAAAACAGAACTTTTTTCAAAGAGGAGCTGGGCAGATGCTCTCACTCCAAAGAAAAATGGATAATCTCAAATTATGGGACTCCTCCAACATGCAAAATTCTCTTGACAAGTTTAAGATGCTTAGAGACCAACATACAGGGGCTGGTGGCAATATGGATGATCTAACTCTAATCTTCATGCTGTGGGAGATGTTAATCCAGCTTATGAGTTCATTGTAAATCATTATGAGAGTACCTTTAATCAGCTTCAGCAACAGCTTTAAGAAGCCAAACTAAAGCTTAAAAAGACTGATTATGTTGAAGGAGCTCCTCCTACTTCCACAAGTCAGTCCAAGAAGTCTCTTCAGGTTCCTCTAATTCCAAGGATTCTTATATATGTTTGCACTGTTGCAAACTTTTGATTGTAGCTTTTAGCCACTAATCTGCCCTTATGCTTTGCAATGCTGCCATCTGCATGAACTTGGTCTTCTACACCCCATTTGTTGCCAATGACAGGCTGATCCTTCGATCTAGGCACCAATTCCCAAGTACCTTATTTCAGAAGCATAAAGAACTCTTCTTTCATGGCATCATTGCACTGTTGCAAGCCTGCAGCTTCCTTAAAAGATTTGAGGATCTTTATGACCAGCCATGAGAGCATAATTGCAAGACTGTGCAACGTCATCAAACTAACCTTCTTGACCTTCTCAATAAAAGTTGAATATCAGAAGGTAGAGAGAGTTGTGGATACATAATCTGAATTAGGCATATACTCATCATGCAAATGAATAGGCGAATGTTCACATATTATCTTTCAAAAGACCACTTGAATCTCCATAATTAATGTAAGACTCTGATAGTAAAGACTTGAACAAAGATTTAAACAGTCTCTGTAAGAATAAATTTGTAAAAGACTAACAATGAAGTTATTGTTAGAAATCATACTAGCAGAGGACTATTTTGAGGGACTGGAACAACAGAAGAGCTTGTTTTTTTTTTTGAAGAACGAGAGACAACTTATATTAATTGGAAAACTAGTACAAAGGGAAGCCAGGGTAGGTGGAGGTAACCCCAAACCTCATCCATGACATCCGGGTGCAACTTCAAAACCAGAAACTGATGGTGAAGGCGAGATGTAATCTCTTGGTAGAGGCTAGCAACTGGAGTATGCAAGCTTGTGAAGACAACATGACACCTACGTTTCCAAATCGCCCAACAGACTAGAGCTCTGCAAATGTTGAAAGCCCGTTTCTTGAAGCGGGGCCATCTAGCAGGGAGAATGCCCAGAAGAACCTGTTGACTTGTGCGGTGAGACCGAAAAGAATCTTGTACAATGGACCAAATGTGACTGAGGTCGCCACAGAGCACAAAACAGTGCTCTATTGTTTCGGGAGCAAGTTTACAAATAGGACAAAGAGGACTAGCAGAAGGTCTAAATATTAGTCCTCACTGCCCTATGCACAATTTGCTAGAGAAGAACTGACTGTTTTGGGATGATATTCTTGTCCCACACTCTGGACCAGACCGCTGCATGCTGGGCCTCCGGAATTCTTAACTGCCAGTGCACTGAAGGAGGCAAAGGGGGCTGCGTGGTGAGAAGTCTGTAACAGGTCCTAACAAAACTCTTCCCCCATGAAATGTCCGCAACAAAACTCCAGGCACGATCATTCTCGAGATGCAAAGGGATGTTATCTGCCACAGCTTTCCAAATACCAAAATCTCACTCAGTCAATCTGAAAGTGTTTTTAAACTCTTGCCAAGAACGAAGACGTCCATTAGAATACCATTCCTGCACTAGAGAGATCTGCCATCTACGCTGAGTTTTAGGATGCATGGTAGAGACCAGAGGAGGCACGTCTGGTACGGGCACCCAAACGAAGGGAGAGGAGCATTGCGAGGTGTTTGAAGGATGCAGAGTGGCCAATGAACTAACAGCTCTCCATGCTTTGAGAAGCCCATGAAGGAAGGGAGAAGCACGAGGAAATGACTTCAAGGGATAGAACAAGGCCCAAGGCAGGGAAGGGGGGCGCGAGGGCTTACGAAAGGGTTGTGAATGCTCAAGAGCCTGGACTATCAAGCGCATCCCAGAGGATTGCGTGTGACCCAAAAGGATCCTCATGAACTTTGAGATTAGGACCTTACTATGAAGCGATAGATCCATCATCCCCAAACCACCGTCTTTCTTGGAACGTATGCACTTTTTCCAGGCCACTTTGACCACTGCTCCAGACTCGTTGCCACCCCAGACAAAATTAGGTATGGTGGCTACTATCTCTTTGAACTTTGAAGCTGGAGCTAACAATGCAGAAGCAACATAAAAATAAGTGTTGTTGAGGACAGACTTAGCCCTCAGGACCTCTACCTTCCCCCTTAACCGCTGGTTTGATGGGGAATGCTGCGAATTGAAACGCCAGCTCCACCGGGTCACTGACCCCATTGAGCGCCCCCAGGCCATAGCTCATTAGCGCAGATTCCTCAAGAGCAAGAAGGCTATGTATCTTGTGGAGCGCCAGCGCCAAATGGTCTACCTCTTGGAACGTCACCCCCGGAGCTTCTGGAGAGAGGTGCTAAGGAAGGCACGGCATCCCATGGGAGTCATT
>JAANSK020279358.1:0-11097 GCA_011763485.2 Isoetes engelmannii
CTGAGCTCCTTTCATCTGGATAATTAAACTGTATAATTTGCTTTTTGTGTCTATATCTAATGGTCTTGTCATACCCCACAAAGGCATCCCTTAAAAATAACATGAGATTTTTAAAGAGACTTCCAGGCTCCTTCATTCCTATCCTCTGCTTCAACATTTTTTCCCTGGAGGTCACAGTGTGATGATAAAATTCAATAGGGCTAAGACCAGCCAAGAAAGAACTTCTGATTAGTCCTTCCTGTTCAGAAAGCTCGCTTATTTCAAGATAGTTAAGACCATAGCTGTAGACTCTAAGATCATTCTTCTTATGGATAGCCACTAATTCTTTACCACGGTGAAGCTGAAGGCCAAGACAGCCAATCTGCTCCCGTATCTTTGCAACAGACCCTTTGCTTCCTGCATTTAGCATCAAAAGAAGAGGGCTTCTACGGTCCAGGTATTTCAAAATAGTTGCTTCAACTTCTGGAAGAGCAGACTGGAAGCAAGAAATCAGCGAATTCTCCACTAATTTATTGTCTTCACTCATTAGTACCTTTAATGCACATCTTGTTTGACATTTTACCTTCTCAATTATCTTATTTGTCCTGTCACACAAAGAGGATGCACCTAGACCAAAGTCGTGCAGGTTCAAGCTAAATCCATTGGCTGATAGCCATTCAACGACCATCTTGGAACAGGAATTGAGGTGTTGCATTGCAGAATCCACTCCTAATTCCCTTGTTAAAGCACTGATAATGCCATCCCTCAGCCAGTTAGAGGATTCTCCAGCAGTTAGAAGCTCACCTCTCTTTACTAGAACTTCTCCATCCACAAAATAAAAATGATCCAATGCCGTCGGAAGTGTCATGCTGAAAGTTTGTTTACCAGTCCATAATGGTCCTCCTTTTGGAGACTTCAGAATTGCTGGAACTGGTAAGTCTCTTGGACTCCACATGGCCATTTGAGACATTTCGGCACGGTTCAAAAACACATGGTTGGATGTTAACAAATATGCTCCAAGGAGGGCATCATGTGTCAAACTAATAATACTTCGTCCCATTTGGGAATCACTAAACTGGTTCTGCAAAGCCAATAACTCTGATACTTCTGCCCTCGCTTGCACTGATTGCGGAACAAATATATGGAGTGTGTCTCCATCAAAATCCCCACTAAATGGAGAGCACACTAAGGGATTTATTGCTATTGCCTTCCTTTCTTGAATCCTAACCTTAAATGCAATCAGAGAATGCTTGTGAATGGAAGGGGGTCTGTTAGCAAAAACTATATCACCATTACAGAGTTCTCGGTGAAGGATGTCCCCTATTTCCAAGGTGCGAGGTGCATTCGGCGCAGATAACTCGAATTCAATGTCCCCTCTAACAAGCACCATAAGCTTATTTGTTGGACAGCCTACGGGAAATGCATCCACGCATTCTTGCAGCCTATTCAAATTGTGAATGTTAACACGTTCAGGGACTGTAATATTACCAATCATCTCAGTTGGAAGCCCAATTTCTTCAATTGGAAGGTAAGGATCCCCAACAAGCGTACAGCGCGCAGAATAATTTGACAACTTGGTGAGTATTGTGCCAGATAACTTCTTTGACCATGTGCTCCCTTGATTGTTGGTAGTAAAAAGTCGAGAGCCCTTGACTTGAGGTTCTGCATTGCCAGGAACCTGAAAGAAAAAAGTGATTTATAAAATACTATGGATCATAACTTACACTAAGAAAAACTTTACCTTGGGTGCACCTTTCAACCGGAAGTATTGTGCAATCAAACTCTGCAACTCTTCTGCCTCAAATACTCCAGCTTGCAAGCTTGGTTTTCCAGTCCTTGCTCCTCTTATTTTTGAAACCTTCCTAAGTATTGCCTTTAGCATTCCTGTCACAGGATCCTAAATAGCAAACCCATGTTGAGTTAGGTTAGTTAGCAATAAAACACGTCTGAACAGCAATGTAACTTAGGTACTCACAGATCCAAAGTTTTGTACAGCATCTATATTGTTGAAGTTCTCGGAAATTCTTGTGCAGTTCGGGGGCACAGGAAGAGCCTCCAGTATTAAGCTTTCCGGTCTCAAATTCTGGCCATTCATGGCAAGCTCCGCCAGTGTTCCATCAGATACCTTCTTAATAATACTAAGTGCCTACATATGATAAAGAGTCATAAAACCTTAACTGTATGGGTCCCTCAAGTAATGTTACTGCTAGAAACCATTACAACATGGTACAAAGATAGATTAACTTCTTGGAAGAACGTTACAAAAGCGAGCAACAAAAGTGCACCTCACACGGAAGAAGGACCCTTGTACGCTGATCCTCATTGCAAGACCCAATCAAAGATTCAATTGAACTCCAATAATCAGATGGAATCTTCTTATCACTGCGTACTCGGAGCTCTATAAATTGTACATTATTGTTGTTGCTGACTTTCCTTTTAACCACTTTGACCTCTGGATGTGGATATGCACTTTTAAAACTCTCCTTATTTCCCTGTGGAGGAACCTAAATTGGTCAGTATAATTCCAAAGCCTACCTTCATCTTAGGCACATTACTTACAAACTGAATTCTTTCTTCCATAACAAGGACTGTTTTTATTCCTTTTGATTGATTTAATTTGTGGATTGATTCATTATAGATGTTAAATCCACAATCTATGCTTAAAAGACTTCATCTCCATAAATCATGTAACAAGTGTGGCATTTAAGCTCGAAGAAACACAAACCCATGGTCCAAACTTTACGTTTTGAGCTGTCTTAAGTTCTTTATCCTCAAAAATGATGAACAACAAATATTTCCAAGACACAGCAAACTCAAATCAGCATCAAGGATCTGGAAACCAGACTAGCCTAGCAAATTTTCAAAGAATAGATTGAACATGAATTTATGATGCATATACAGCCCCAGAACTCAAATTTGGTTCAAAGTTTGAAGTTATTGACTATGCTTCTATTTAATTCCAATTTCTAAGATATTGACTATGCACCTAGTTAAATTTATTATTTATTGCACTCTTCAAGACTTGGGTGCTATACAAGGAAAAATAAGGAATCAAAGAGATTGAGGCAAGAAATGTTATTCAAATAAAATTCTTCTCTGTTCTATATGTGGATTCCATTTCTAGCACTGTTCCTTTGACCTGAATCTTGATAATTGTTTCTGCCACCTTGCAACATTGTTTTGATGAACTAATAGTACGGTATTTGAATAGAAGTATGCCTTTGTTTCCCATTGCTAGAGAGAGGAGAGAGAACAGAGAAAACCAGAATTATATTACTCTTTAGAACCAAATATGTTAAAATGTGAAGAATTTCATCCATGACAAACTTCAGAAGACATATAGTCATGGTTGATAAGTGGCCATTCCAGTTTAAATTGTTAGCTTTTTACTACACAGCACTATACAAACATCTGGTTATGAGGTTGAGTACATACTCCACAATACTTGCAGGAAGAGACAGAATCTTCACTTTCAGGTACACTTGAATCTTCTGCAGCCTTTTCCGTTGTTGGCAATAATACAAGGCATGCGTCAGATGATATAGGACTGGCCTGTGACATGTCACTTTATCAGTCTTTTGAATGTTGAAAAATGCATATTGCTTCGGGAAAGAACTATATACCTTTGTTGTATCCACCTGAGACGTGAGTAATGCATTATAGTTGACAGTATTTAGTTGCCTGGGAACCTTTATAACTTCTTTCACTTCATCATTTTCATCATCTGAGGACAAATCAATGAACTGTTCAGGAGACAATTCCAACTGAGGAGTGGCTGGGATTCTTGGAACTTTCCGGGGAACCTTAGCAGCAGCATCATCATCATCATCAGATAACACAACATATGATGCTGCAATAGTTTCCTGCAATGAACAAGTTAAGAACCAAATATTATGTATTAGCAAGCACAGAATCAAGTTAATCCTGCTACAAGAAAAATAATAATACAAAAACATTATACCTTCTTCACTTTTTTCCGTCTATGCGGTATGTCCTGACTAAAATTTTGTGCTGTCACAGCTTTTGTCTCGCCTTCATCTTTAAGCACAAGAGTCTGCTCACATGTAACTGGCATTTCCTTGTCAATACTTTCCTTAGTTGCTTTACGTTTCTGCCATATACACAAAGCGAATGGGTTAGAATTAGTGTCAATCAGGAAAGTAGCAAGCTATAAGCATGCTTACATTTTTCTTCTTTATACCTCCACAATTCAAACATAATTTCTGGAGAATGCGGCGCAATTCAGTTACATGGTTTGGATGATAGACAGGCACTGGAAGGCTAATGTGACCAAAATGCCCTGCAGGATTTCAGCAAAATTTAATACAAAAAAAAAGTGGGAAACTAACCATATGTTAAGACAGATAACTTACCATCACAATCAATAACATTGTCCGCTCCACAGGAAGAGCAACGATCACTGTTAGATGCTGGAAGGCCTAACCGAGAACTTAAAACCTCAGCTTGCCGCTCTATTGGATGGACGCTGCCACATACAGATAGCTTGACCTGCGTAAACAAGTCGAAGTTAAATTCTATACTGTTTCATTTTTTACATGCATATAAAGCAAAACTTACGATATCATCTGGAGTCATCAAGCTAAAGCGGATAGCCACGAGTCTTGCAAGTGGCGAAGCAACAACGTCCTTCTTTTCCATGTTGATCACTGCAAAAACATCCGTGCCATAACTTTAAAACCAGCACACGGATTTTTTATGGTTTCAAAACAACTAAAATTTGCCTAAATCACTTCTAGCTTTGCACAGCCATGCTGCAAACAAAAAAAAAAAAAAACAAAAAAATAGCAGCAGAGCAGCAAGCTGCATTACCTTTCCCGGCAGTAGAACGGAGGCGAGGTGCTACATTTTTTACAGGAGCAGGGGTTTTCCGAACTTCTTCTTGATGGTTGTCGATTAATCCACCCATTCTTGGCGATCAGGAGCTCAAATTACAGATTCTAAAGCAGGGGATAGAGTGCAACTGGTTTGTCTGCATGCGGCATCAAAAGCTTTTGGAGGAGCTCCAATTGTGAGAAAGAAATGGCGCCCTGTTTGCCATAGCCGGAAGCAGAGTAGATTTCGTACTGTTTAGAGTGTGCAGGTAAAGGGGGCTCTGTTACATTGGCATACGGAGTTGGCAGTGAAAAATGAATCGTGATCTATTCATCATTGAATACAGGTCACGTCGACCGTTCGATTGCCAGCGTATTCGACTCCTTATACCCCTGTTTTATACTTTTATACTAATTTGTTTTAGCACCAAATTTTAGAGCATTTGCGTTCTTCCATGATTTGAATAAATTTAGTTGTCTAATTTTTTTTTATTTCACTGCCCCCCTCCTTCACAGGAAGATTTGTTTTAAAAACACTCTAACTTGGAATACTCATCAAGCATGGATCCCTATGAATATGAATGTAGGACTATTTATTAAAGTAAATATACCATTGTCAAAGAGACACACCTTGAAACTCGACACAGACTGAAGACATGCCTAAGGGGGGTTTCCCATGGAGGCGAAACCCATAGGTTTTCCAAGGACTCAAGTCTTGGGCCTCCGGTTTGGGACCTTAACCAAAAGTAATGCATCACTCCTACTTTCTCTTGAGGTCTTGGACCTGATTTGGATCAATTGCTCAGATTTTGTGCTTGTGCATCAATCGGCTGAGGTTTCGCAGAAGAAAACCTTGAGGTCTTCATGAATGAGGGGCACTTGAAACTTCTTAGCATATGATAAAGTAAGGTTGCCTTCATGCACAAGGAGGACTTGGAACATTTTAGCATATGAAAAGGGAGATCGGGGTACAACCATATTCGTTACCTCGAAGAATTTAATGAAGAAGGTTAAAATAAAGAAAGGCAGTTATGCTAGTGATGCCAGTCTTTTAAACATTGCGATGTATAACTAAGTGATGAGGAGTGAAAGAAAGCTGCCTTGGTGTCACAATTTATCCATTAACCTTCGGGGTCTTATTGATGAGGTTAGAGTACCTTGAAAACCTAGTTTGCCAAGGTAATTTAATTTTGCATGTCTGGATGACTTACCAAGTCAAAGGTCCTTACTTATTATCTAAGGTTCCTATTTTGTTGTCATACCAACAATACCATTGTTACATCTAATTACATTAGTCATCTAATCGTCATTTATGTAAGTTCAACCGACGACAAGCCACAACATGAGAATAGTGTTCATGACATGCCCCCATGCCCCCACTCCCAATTAATTCCTACAACTGTCCTCACTTATGCAATACAGATCCTTCTAAATTAGTACATATTGAGACAACACCATTAGATTCAAGATACAGATTGCGCACCATATGTTCAGACACACTTGTTCAGGGTTTTGGTGAAAGTGGAGTGGAAGTATGGGGGGGCAGTGATATTATTTGCCAGCTGGGAAGATTTAGAATGGGCAGAGAGAGCCTTTCTGACTCGGTCTCTCAAGTCCATGGTTTCGTACCCGACCCCCCTCGAGAAACAGGATTATTGCCTCTACAACGTGTCGCTTTGGAACGTTGTATACTCTATTGCCAAAAGGTGGAGACATTGGAGACACTCGACTTCTGAATATTGCATACACACGGGCCATGGGTCCTCAATGTCCTAAAGCTTATTGGAAGGAGAGACGTGCATGACGGTGCTCCAGATGAAATCCACAGTAGCAGAGATGGATACAAGTGCAAAATAATGAAGATCACACTCACAAGAAGCAGTATCTTGATACATGCTTCCTTTATAACTATGGGATTGGAAAAAGGTCAAAATAGCACCCTACAGAAGCCATGTTAATCTTATACTTGCATGTGGCCAACAACAATATATGTTATCGCATTCGCCCAAGAAGCGGCGTAGAACAATTGCGTCCATTTGCACTGATGCACTCCACCTCATTTGAGACAGACAGATTGGGTATAAAAATTGGATATGTCGATGTTGCCAAATGGTAGCCATTGAAAATGAATGACACATTCTTCAGATTTACCCAGCATTTTTTATTATTCGAGCACAATATGTTGACCTGATTACACCTACAGCCGCTACATGTGCTCTTGCAGACGCCTACAGTAATGACATTATCATCCTATATCATGGAGGTTCTTAGTGAGATAAGATGTGTTATGTATCATTAGATTGATATGAACAAATGTACAGTTATACAATTCCTCAACAAGTCTATTACTGTCTAAAGTTTTTCCCTCAAAAACCCTTCGATGCGGAAGTTTTTTAGTCTTAGATAGTAATGGTCTTGATGTGCGGTTTCTTTCTTATACTGGGTCCCATAGACCTCATGGTCTCCATGGACAATAAAAGTATAATTCCATTCAATTCCAATGCTCCTACTAATGCAATTATCCTTGTAAATAGAATACACAAATGGCTCCTTTCAAAATTGTGTGCCTACCCCTAGAATTGAGCAGATTTTGTTTATAGGGCTCCATCTGATGCAATTCAAGCATCAACAGACATCAAAGGGACGACTTGCATCCTCTGTGATTGATACCTGGTCCACCATTTTTAGACCACTCTGTTCCCTCTTCTTGCTTGTGCCAATTGAATTGAATGATGTCTTGTTACCATAATGTAAGGGAATTATTTTCTTTAGCTAACTCGACAAAGACTGAAGACATGCCTAACTATAAGATAATAACAAGATATCTAAATGGATGGCACTTGAGACATTTTAGCAAATGATAAACGGATGCCTTCATGAATGACGGGCACTTGAAACTTCTTAACATAGAACATTTAAACATATGGAAAGGGAGAAGGTTTTCAGAATTATCCCAGTCATAAGATTTTGGCAATGGTTGGTCAAGAAAAGGGGGTTAGGGTTTTAAAAAAACTTAGCTTGCAATCAATGGTTCAGAGATAGAATTTCCTATCATCTGTTGCCCGAGCATGGCGGGCGGCCAGGTTGTAATGCGGAGCTGGGCATAGCATCCCGCCGATTTGAATGCAGGGTAGAGCGATTTGGATTTGGAGCTGGGCAAGGCCATTTTGGATGCAAGGCCGGTGCAGAGTCACAGTGAAATATGCTCAGATTTAGTTTGATTCCCAATCCCATGAGCCAGCTGATTCTTTCTAGAATCAAAAAAAAAAAAAAAAAATTGGAGCAGCTGATTCTTTCCAGAATCAAGATATTTTGTGGCATTTATGGGCTCATGCCTCAAATTGAGGGTTTCTTTGGTTTTGAGGGCTAAATCCGGCCTGCTCATTTTCCCGCACATACAGCAATGGTAGGCACATCTAACCTCATAAAGGCGGGACACATCCGACTTCATGGATTCCCGCACAAGTAGGACACATCCGACCTCACAGATTGGAGATCCAAAAGCTTTTTTTACCCTTTCCAATTCCGTCTGATGGCATTTCAGGGACAAAAACCTTGCAATTCAGGGAATATCTGGGCTTGCAAAAACCTTGGTTAGATGGTGCTACATGCACAATTTCTTCTTTGAGGTAGATTCTCAATTCGGATGCTTCAGATGTATTGCCATGGCAGGTGCCATGGCCATGTATAGTTTGAAGAAGTATAATGAAGCGTATTATTTACCATATGGAGATAGTTTATGAATCCTGAGGCTTGAAGTTCTTGCATCCTTTCTGCATCTTGTAAAGCTAATTTATGAATGCAAAAGTATGAGGTTTGTGCATCCACTAAAGCTAATTTATGAATGCCCATATACGTTTGTCATGCATCCTTGTTTTGAACTATCTACTTTTGTGTTCTATAATATGTTAGATATGAATATCAAGAGATCACACAATTCAAAAAATTCACTTCACACTTAGCTATTCAACTCACAAACTTCAATGCTCAACTAGTTAGTCAAATGTTAGTGTACACTTGAATAATGGATCGCATAAATTATCAAACAACCATTGAAATAATTATTCTTCAAAACATTGCAGCTCGGGTCATTGATCCAATTACTGTAGCGGTCAACGCAAACCTAAAACATGATTCAACCATCTGTTAGAACACAAATTCCTCCTTAGGATTATCAATCCGGCCTCTGAGATTTTCCCAGCAGCTTTCTACTGTATTTACATAGATTTACACGACGGTTTAGCCGTCAAAATTGGTCGATTTGTTCACAGGTTCATTCGAACCATTTTTGGCTCCAAGAGATTCTTGCCACTTCATCTTTTAAATATATAAAAGGGCTCCCAAAAATAACCTTGGTCCCTTATGAGTTTAAACCAACCAAATAAAGAACCTTTTAGGGATAAATATCCAACACCTTTGGTTGGAGAATTATGTACAAGGTATAATCATTATGCTATTACTATTCTTTTTTTTTTTTTTTTGAAGAACGAGTGTCAATATATTAAAAGAATGACAATGGTACAAGAAGAGTGAGGAGAAAGAATAGTTGCCTCAAAGAGGCAACGATACCCCGCCACTCTGTCATCCTCTCAGCTACGACTGTACAAAGCGTCCATCCTCATCTACTATCCCCAGAAAGGTTCGCCAAATGGCCAACTTCCGTTCTACCAGTCCCAGGAACACCTGGAAACTCTGAAACAACTTATACCGCAAACGGGGGATCAAGGAGGCTGAAGGCTGGTGGACCCCCTGGAACACCCACAGGTGCCTCTACTTCCAGATTAGCCATACAAGCCAGGCCACACACAGATGCAAGGCTTGCTTCCTCGGGAGAGACCACCCACCTGGATACAAATGCAGTAGCAACTGCTGGCTGGTTAACCGAACCCGAAGCTGGGCCCAAACCCAATCCCAAGCAACCTGTAAGTGAGGGCAGAGAACCAAACAATGCTCCACTGTCTCGGGATGAAGACCGCAACACGGGCACAAAGGACTCACCCCTGGCCGAAACCTATTCACCCGAACATTCACCCGAAGACACCTATGCACCACCTGCCAAAGGAGCACCCTAACCTTCGGGGAGGGAGGGTACACCAGGTCCAAACCCAAACGGAGCGCCAGCGGGAGCCCGGCAACTGCAAAGACCACTTGTTTGAGGGAGGCAAAGTGTCATGGATGACCAACGTACGGTAGGAGGACCGCACAAAGCAAGACACATCAACATCAGGATGCACCCTCCAAACCCGCACTACCACGTCACCGTGAAGAAGCACGGGCACATGCAGAGGAATGCAACGGGCCACCTTCTCCCATATAGCCTGATCACTAGCTCTCAATCGAAACCGGGCCCGGAAGAAAGCCCATGAAGCAACCTGGCCTCCCCAGTAACAATCTTCCAAAGTGAACACCCCAGCCCGCCTCCAACGGGTCTGTGTCCGGGCATGAATAGTAGCAGCCAAAGGTAACTGGGCCGGCGGCAAGGGGACCCACAAGAAGGGCGAGGAGTGGTGGAACAATGTAGCAGGATCCAACTGAAACAATACCCTCACATGCTCCCACGCCCGCAACACCCTAGTAAGAAAGGGGGATGCGTGCGGGAACGGCCTCAACCCATACAATAACGCCCACGGCAACTCCACCTGTACCGTAGGCTTCCCAAACGCCACACAGTGGCGGAGGGACCGCAATAGCAATGCCGATCCCGGTGAGGACGCTCCCTCCTACAAGATGCTCCACACAAACTTGGAGACCAGCACCTTACTGTGCAACGCCAATTCTGTCTGCACGAGCCCTGAATTATGTGATGACATTTCTACAATTCTAACATTCCTCCTTCAGCACATAATTCAGAAATATTGAAATCCCTTTTGAATTGACAGAACTTACTTTCAGATAGAGCTTTGATGAAGATGTCTGCAGTTTGATTTGCAGTATTGATGTACTTCATTTGCACATATTCCTTGGGAGCCAAATCCCTAATAAAGTGAATATTGAGCTCAATATGCTTTGTTCTCTCATGCTCCACATGATTCTTTACAATTTCTATACAACTTAGGCTGTCTGAATGAATTATGGTTGGTCCTGCTTGCTTGCATCCTAATTATTCCAGAAACCTCCTCAAGCATATTATTTCCTTAGCAGCTAAAGATGAGGCAGCATACTCAGCTTCAGCTAAGCTCATAGCAATTGCACTCTGCTTTTTGTTTTTCACTCCTCCACTCAGATAAATTGCATATCCTGATGTGGATTTTCTACATGACAGATCTCCACCCCAATCTGCATCACT
>JAANSK020279369.1:0-11097 GCA_011763485.2 Isoetes engelmannii
TTCTTAATGGAATTGGTATTCCCAATTTCTCCAATCATGCTCCTAATTGTGTACGAGGCACTCTATCAAATGCTTTCATAAAATCAACAAAACAACAGTATAACGCATGGCCTGCACCCTTAGCTCCCTCTGCCATGATGCGCAAAGTTACTAAGTGATCCACAGTTATTATATACATATTGCTTAATTTGTTTTTGTGTTTCACATATTACAGGATATGGAGGCTCTGGATTTTAAAACATGAGACACATTGCTTGAAGTCATACTTCATTAGCTGCGAGACATTTTTGGATATCCAACTCTCTTGCCACTTTGTTGTGTTATTGATAAAAATTTTTAGAGAATACTGTAAAGATCTTGCTATTCCATTTGATGCCACAAGGTTTGATTCATGTGGAAACTTCTTTTCTAAGATTGGTGGAATGGTTCGGAACGAGAGATTCTACATTGGTGTGGATGTACTTGAAAGTGCAAGTGCCCTTCACAGGGTGGTAGAATTTCAGTCACTTGGAATTTTAGTCCCGGCTGCCCATGCAAAACAAGGAAACGTTTGGCAAGTTCTTGAGAAAAAGCTAGATGAGGAAGGTAATGAGATTAAATTTGATCTGGCTGATTTTATACTTGTAAGCATGCATTAGAAGCAGGGTTGAAACATGCACAAGATTTATGTTCAAATGTTGGAATGGTTTGTGATGAAGATAGATAGGAAACCGGGTGGAATCAACCTTGGAAGCATGAGGATTTCTTTCACACAGACTACTTCAAGGAACTAGACGCAAGCCAAGTTGGAGATGAGCCTGACAATATGAATTTGGAACAAGAAAATGATTGTACTAGTTGCCAACCATGATCTACCCAATGAGATTACAGCAGAATTGGAACTGAGGCATACATTTTACTCTATGGTGGATGAGATAGAAGCACCAGAACTAAAGAAAATTTAAAGAAATGTAATGTGCGAGAATAAAGCTTTTAGCCTATCCTTGGCTATCCAAGGATAGGTTAACAAAGGTTAAATTACAATCGATTATAAGCCCGCAAAGCAAAGTTATTAATGTTGCAACCTCCCTTGGGATTGGGTCAGATTGTGCAGTATATTTTGAGATACAATTCAATGGTAAAAAGACAGAATGACAGCAACAAAAAGCAAGAAACCCAAGTATGGTATTTGAGAAGAGTACTTAGTATGCGAAGGAAGATAGGGAAAGCTTGGAAGGAAACTAGGGAGTCATTGGATCTAGTGGATAGACCTTCATACCTTGTAGAACTTAATTTGGCTTGGTATAACCAGCATAAAGAAAGCAATAAGTCTTAGTTCACTTTTGATCTCACAGATAGTCAATTGATCTTGCTTGATTCTATAATTTCATTAGCATGCCTTACGTACAATCCACAAGATGGTAAATACCATCTTGATGGGCATGATAGGATGCAACTTGATAAGTTTTTGGCTGATAAAAAAAAAGGTTATTATTTATCAGTTTGTTGGTTTAAGGTCTTTCCTCGTCTTGGTGCTAATGAGTTGCTTTTAATGACATGAAACAAGGGCAAGGAAAGAGTTGCTTGAGGATTACATTTTTGTTTTTTGGAATCTATTGACTATATTCAGGTAGAGAATTAAGGTCTTCATAATTGGTACTACAAAGTTCTTCTGTGAGACATTCTGACAAGCATTTATGACTTGCTTGAGGATTACATTTTTGTTTTATAGAATTTATTGTCTATGTTAAGGTAGACAATTCAAGTTTAGATAATTGGTACTACAAACTTCTTACGTGAGACATTTGACAAGCATTTATGAGTTTCTTGAGGATTACATTTTTGTTTCATGAAATATGTTGTCTATGTTCAAGTAGACAATTCAAGTTTAGATAACTGGTACTACAAAGTTCTTTTTGAGACATCTTGACCAGCTTGGGTGTGCAAAGCCAAGTATATGATCGAGTAGGGTTATGTACTAATTAAGATAGTCCATAAGTACATCTATGGGAGGGGCAGTAAAATTGAACTTTCTAATTTATGTATGTAGGGGTTATCCATCTCCAAAAAGTCGTATATAGGGGTTTTTTGATGACCCCTTGCATGCGCATGAGGTATACTCACATGGATAGGTGAAACCCCCGGAGGTAAAGCAAGGAAAGCAAGTAAGGGACGAAATTGAGCTAAGAATTAAACTAAGATACCAACCAAATTACACCAATGCCGATTCTCGAAGAGCAGGAAAAACCCAGAATCTTGATCATACTAAAATTATTGAAGGAGTTACTCTGAGTTTTCTTCAAAGGAATCCAAATTCTGCTATATATGTATACTTCTAAAAAAAATATGATCAGATCATTCACAATTGATGCGAAAGATACCAGAGGTAGCAATATTCTTGGATCCCAAAAAATTTTCAAGCAAAGAATCAGTAATTTCCACCTCAAATTCAACAGTGCTTAGCACAAAAGAGTATTCAGCAGTGAATAAATTGTCTGGGAATGTCTGTCGAACCACCAAGTAATTTCAAAGATCTGCCGAGGGGCCTTGGAAAAATCCGCAAGTTATTCTGGTTTTTTGTCTGATAATGGCAAAGATTTTGATATTCATAGAGAGCTCAGGGCGACATGAATCATGGATTGCCTAGCCCTTACCAGGCTAGCATACAGACTGAAGTAATTTAGGATCAAAGAGTAAAAAATTTGAATTTTTCAACCTATTTCAGTCCAAGAAGAGTGTTTAAACTGAAAAAAAAGGAAAAGGAGAAAAATCAAAAGAACGGAAGCGCACATCATTTTTTCAAACTGTTTGGTATTACTAACTCTAATGGTATTTTATTGACCAGGGACATTTAGGTAATTTTCTCTACTTGATATGGTATTAGAACTAGACGATCTCTGTAGATAGGTGACCCCACAGCTCAAGGAAGATGGCAAAGATAGAAAAGCTATCTTGTACAAATGCTTTTCAAGGGTTCATCAATGTCAGAGGCAAGCTTGCAGAGAAAGGCTTGTAGTATATTTATTTAGGGGATGAGCAGAGGTCATTGCTCAACACCCAAAGGAGTCAACCTCTTATAGTAGCCAAGTAATGTAAGGTCTAGTCACTACGTAAACAAATACAATAGCCGAGTCAACACCACAAGAGATGTGTAGCATGAGAACTGGAGAGGCTGAGAAACAAGAAATGTTAAAATGGGTTCAAAAGAATTGGGATGCAAAAAACAGGATTATGAGGTACCTAGGTGACAACCTGCTGGCACAGATTGAAAGTGCTTATAGTGCCGATGCTTGGGATCAATTGTCTGTGATCTACAAGAAAAAGCACCTTTACTCCATTGTTTTCACTGCCCAATTGAAGAGATCAAAGCATAAAGGAGATGTGGAGAGTGAGGAGTTGGAGGTTTAAAATTATAGTGATATATTGTAGATTGTACATTCTCGTATAGACGTGATAGGTCTCTAAAGGACGTAATAAAACATTTCATTTCATTTCATTTCTTACTTTACATAATTCTTCTCTTCTCGTATAGAGTTGAAGTGGAGTAAGGTCTTCCTAAATTGAGAAATTAGTGCCCTTTAGGTGAATCTCCCGGGTTCCAAACAGCCCAGAGTTGCACTATGTATAGTTAGTTCCATGGCATCTATATGTCTATCTATCTCTTGAAATATGATTTATATGTCATTAATCGAAGGCCACAGATCCAACGGCTTGGCTTTCTGGATTTCGGCCAGAAAAAAACACAGGTCTCCCATAAACAGCCACATCTAAAAAATAAGCTAGAAGAAGAAGTGAATTTAACATGAAATATGAAGTAGAATAAGATAAGGTAGAAGTAGAAGCGAATTTAACATGGAAAGTTTAAATATGGAATGAAAAGTAGAATGATAACTAAAAGCACACATAAAGATAAGGTAGAAGTAAACGTAAATTTAACATGGAATGTAGCATTCGAGAAATGCCGGGGCAGAGACAAATCTTTCGTTTTAGATTGCCAAGTCACCGGCCAGCATTCCAAACTGGCGGAACACCTCCCGCACAAAAAAAACCTATTTTTGGAAAACAGGCCGATTCAAAAACCAAAAAACCAGCACTTACTTCCCCTGTTGTCACCATTTAATGAAAAAATCAACGAAGGAGGGAAACAAAAAGTAATTTTTTTTTTCAATGAGCACTCTTCTTGAGCCCTCTCTGCACTGCGGACTGGATGGTGCATTGCGGGCGGGCGGCATATGGCAGACAGCAAGCAATTAAGCATTCCGATTGAGCAAACTTGCTTCGCCTGTTTTCGATCAAGCAAGCTTATTCCCCTGTTTTCGAAGCTTGTTTTCGATCAAGTTTTGAAGTTTTGAAGCTTATTCCCCTGTTTTGAAGTACTACTGATGGATCATTTTGTTCTATTGCACCTATTTCGCCTCATTTCAGCGCCACCAGCTCTTATAATTCTGCTCATATTGAAGAGCTCGCCGGCCTTGATCTCTCTGTAAAAAGGTTATTACTAGAATCTTAGTTTCTTGTTGAGGATTTGCAAGCATTTTTTCCAACAAAAAGAAAAGGGCAAAACAGGGGATTATTATCATAATTTTAGTTTCTTGTTCATGATTTGCAAACATTTTTCCAAAGAGTAAGATCCAGAATGGACCTTTAGTTCACCTTTTATTACGACCATGTTTCACGCCCTGTTATCTGTTGTTATTTAGCCACAGGAAGTGTTCTTTTGACCCAACAGAGGCAAATATCATTTTCTGCACTAAATATTACGCACAGTCATATTTCAGCATAGAAAAAACATGCCTTTTGCCTATGTATAAATGCTGTAATTAGGAATGAGTCCTATGACAGTCATTTATAGCAGACATGGTCCATTTATCAAGTAATCAACCTAGACCACGATTAAGTATGGGAATCCTACATTAGCATTCTGCTCTTGGCAGATGCATCTGCACACTTCCAAACATGTTTCAAATGTATTTTAGAGAAGGGCCTGATCCTTTATAGCATTATTTCAGGAAAAATCAGGAGCCAAAATCTGTAAGAAAACACACTATAGCCATTTCTAACCACGATTCCCCTGGAACTAAATCAAAACATTTATAGTGTAACCTCATGATGCTTAAGTTCTTATCTTATAACTACTAAAACATTATGAAACATTATGATATGATATGCGGATTCTATTTAGTATAGCTACAATGTTTTCATAAGATAAGGTATTTAGTGTCTATATCTCCTATTATTTATATGGCATATCTTCGATGTAGCATTTTGATTTTGTAGACGTATGGCGTATCTTCGATGTAGCATTTTGATTTGGTCGCCATGTCATAGTATAGCTATTGAGTACTTGGTGAATAATGGTAATGAATTGATTTTAATATAATTTGAACTTTTTTTGTCTTAGTCAAAGAATGGGATCAGTTGTGATTTTTGTTTGCAGGCACGATCCGATTCGAAATTATAATTTCCGGTTGAGTGAAAAAACTACAGGAAATTTTTCGATAGGTGGAAAAAGGTTTCCCCAAATAAGATACGGTAGAAGTCGAAGTGAATTTAACATGGAATGAGAAGTAGAATAGAATGTAAAGATGGAATGAAAGTGGGATGTTAACTGGAATGTTAATTTAAAGCAGAATGTCAACTAAAAGTACTGAGTGAAAAACCAAGCCAATATCCTGCGAAAGAAAAGTACTGCGTAGAAAACAAAGCCAATATCCTGCGAAAGAAAAACTGCCACGTGGCATAAATTGATAGAACGCTAGGGCCGAATTGGACTTAGGTGGCTTTTATGCAATGCCCAGGGCAAAATCTAGAATGTGCATAGGTTGAAATCTAGAGATAATCCTTGGAGCTGGTTGTCAAACCTTCTCTTGTCCTATAGCTACATACGAAGCGTATATTATAGGAATACGCCATAGTTTACTTTAGGTATACTTCAACATATCCAATGGCGTATAGAAAATGTAAGGAATAAAATGTCCACAAGATCAACCGCTCAGATGTGGGAGAAATCAGATCAACAGTCCAGAGCTGTTGTAATTTCGTGTGCTGGGAGAAGAAGCCACGCGCTCACCACGTTTTTCTTGTCGAGGCAGCATTCAATTCCCAGTGTTTCTTCAATCCGGCAACTCATAAGCTCAAAAGAGTTAATGGGTTTGACAGGTTCATAGAGAGTTACAATTTGCTATGTTCATTGTTTGAGAGCTTTTGCTCAAATCTCTGTTTCAAACATGTCGACAACAGGTTCTTTGCTTTCTCATTCAGTTGTAGGCTATAATTATTTAGCAGCTACTGGCTGTTCTGCTAAGAAGAGCAGACCAGTACTCAAACATAGAGGGAAGGTGATTTGTCATGTTTCTCACAAGGCTTTGACTAGACAAATACAGAAATTAAATAGGAGATTGGACTCCGGCAAAGGTAGCATTTATGGTATTGCTTCCATCAAAAGATGCGTTCTTGTAAGATTTAGCCATCCAGAGACAGAAAATAAGAATACCGAAATATCAACTGAAGCAGAGAATAACGACCCTAGCACAGTCGATATGGAGACAGAGAACGTGGGCAGCGCTCCTTCATTGTATGATAATGATTTGGGGAAATTGGTTAGATCAGTTATTCAGGTTGTTAATGGATCGCCTCTTCATTCTGAGCCGAATCAGAAATTTAGAAAACGTCTGCAAAGATTTTTTTCAGCTTTTGTTAAGAAGTTGAATGGCACTGCTCCTGTTCTTAATGATGTTAAAAGAAGAAAGCTAATGGACACCTTGAGAACTGCAGAGGCAGACTTTTTTCAGGTAACCTTATCCTTCTTTATGCATTAAATTTAAATTGGAGTGGTTGCCTAACTAGGTTGTCTGGCAGTTGACAGGCCAGCTTAGTAAATACCTCATCATAATAGTTATCACAGTAGCAATTTTGGCGTCGGGATTCGAGCTCCAAGGTAAGTACACCAATCTTAAGCTCTAGCTTGTATCTATTGTGATTCTGATATGAGGCTCTTGTAAAGATGGAGATACGTATCAAGAAAAGCTACTATGGTTCAGTTGGTTATCTGGGATTGTGGCTGGGCTAATGATTGGCTCAAATCTAGTTCTAGAAAGCCGAGCAAAATCAGGACCTCGCAATGTGGTGATCACTGGAAGGTGACTTTGCTTGCCCTTCTTAAATGGAAGTTTCTCTGCAAACATGGGTATACTTAAGTTGAACAGCTAATGCGTGTGCATGTAAATCGTATAAATTGACAGTATGTTGTTGTCTTTTTCTCGCAGTACTCGTGGTTTAGGTAAAGCATTAGCGCGGGAGTTCCTTCGTTCAGGGGATAATGTTGTGGTTGCATCTCGCAAGTAAGAAAAAACTTGTTTCAACTTCATAAAGTTGTTATTTTAAGTTTCAGAACCTAATTTTAGTTTTCCCATTAGCCCCAAGTCAGTTGATGCTGCATTAGCAGAGCTCCAAGAAGAACTCCAGAAACCTCATTCCATCATGGGATGGGGCATTGGGAATTCCAACTCCAAGGTCAAGGTTTTTGGAACAACCTGTGATGTTTCTAAAAGTAAAGATGTCAAGGCACTTGGAGAATTCGCCGTGAAGCAGCTTGGGAGCATTGACATTTGGGTATGGCACTGTTAAGGATGCGGTTTTGTCAGTGATTTGAACTTCATATTGCATACAGTGATATTTATTTGCTTCAGATTTTAAAATAGATGCATGGACCTGTTAGATTTAATGAACAAACACGTCCTTGATGGTCATGACAGATCAATAATGCTGGTGTGAACAAGGGGTTTAGGCCATTTGTGGACTTTTCAGATGAGGAGATCAATCAAGTAAGCAAAGAATGTTACACTTATGACAGTTCATATATCTAAATACTCATCATGATTGATAATATTGTGCCTGACGTACATGAATATATGCAGATTGTCTCAACAAATTTGATAGGTTCTATGATATGCACACAGGAGGCAATTCGTATCATGAAGTCTCAATCTAAAAAGGGTCATGTCTTTAATATGGATGGTGCAGGTTCAGATGGCGCAAGCACCCCCTTAACTGCCGTGTAAGTAAAATTCTCTATATGACTATCATGCAAAGATTTGTTCAGTACAAGTATTTTATTTGCTTGAACTACCTCAGCCATTGTCTTCTGGCATGGCTTAATCACTTTAGTCAACCACCACCAGTGGGTTTGTTTCCCAATTTCAATAAAATGAAAAACAATCTGCATTCGATAATGGAGGATGTGAATCATGCAATGTAATCCTATGCAATGTTTATTTCTGCAGCTATGGTGCAAGTAAGGGTGGTTTGCGACAGCTTCATGAGTCGTTGTTGAAAGAGTGCAAACGCTCGCAAGTTGGCATTCACACGGCTTCTCCCGGCATGGTTCTTACTGATCTTCTTCTTAGGTAAATTGCCTTTTCAAATTAGATGGAGAATTTGAGTCTTATAAGAGAACAATCTTATTGTTTTCTATGCAGTGGTGCATCGATCCAGAACAAGAAGATGTTTAACTTAATATGTGAGCAGCCTGAAACCGTTGCACGTGCACTAGTCCCCAAAATGCGAATGGTTAAAGGAACTGGGAAGGCTGTCAATTACCTAACACCTCCAAGGATTATACTTGCCATAATTACTGCTTGGCTCCGCCGTGGTCGATGGTTTGATGAAGAGGTTTACTTCTTCTTTATGAATGTTCTTCATTCTTTTAGCTCTTGGGATGGCCCAATAAAATTTCTTATGTTAATTACAGGGAAGAGCTGTTTATGCAGCAGAGGCTGATAGACTGCGCATGTGGGCAGAAGAGCGGCAGAGATCAGACATTGCAGAGGCAATGGAGATGATACCCAGTAGTGCATGGGTATCCTTGTTTTCTTCGTCAATCATATGTGCATATATCATACTTACTAATAGCGAGAACCTGCCTGGCACGTAGCCAACATATTCCAGAGGGATCTCAAAGAGTACATACCTACCACAAAGCTGACATTTTGTACAAACAAACGAATAGATAGAATGACCATTCAGATTATGGTATAAATATATACACGCCTGGAACCATTAAGTTAACCTTGAGTCAATCCTGGGATGTGTGTGGATTGGCTGCACTGCTTTTCTGCTGCAATACAGTATGGGAAATGTATGAACAGAGTCTTATATTCCTCGTAGAAGAGCAGTGATTCATACTCTTTGGTAAGTGTATGCCCAAGTATCAAGAAGCTCTGATGGTTTTGTACCTGACAGATTGGACGAACTCAAATTAACCCACCAATTTGTGGGACTGTGCATACGCCAATTACTGTAGAGCAACTTCCCAATGTAAATTTATTACGATTCTGTATATCATGTTTTGTAGGTGACCTACTGGACAGTCTCAAATTAACGTTCAATTAAATGGGCTTTCTACTTCTAAACTGGAGGAAAGGAACACCCAACAACTACCAAACAACTACCGTTTGGTCAATCTACAAACATGCCTTTAGTTCTCACCAGTGGTAATTTGGAACTTTATTTTCTAATCAAGTCCTTGTAAATCCCAAGAGTTGCCGCTTGAAGAAAATCACAATGAGTTGCTAGTCTCCAACAAAGTATGCGCACTGGTCTCTCAAGAATGTGTGTTCATAATTCAATATTGTGAAACTTTTCCTTGATGGAATTATCCCATGAGCCTCAATCAGAACTTCAAAAAGTGTTTTGCCACTAGATTAATCGTGTTACAAGAATCATTGATTGCTTTTCTCCAACAAATATTTTGTACACTAGTAGCCATACATGCAGCACACAAGCACCCCCCTTTCTCTTCTTGCTCATGCAGTGACTGTTAACACAAGCACAGCACCCCTTTTCTCTCCCTAACGCACACACCGTATACCAATTTGGTCCTCAATGTAACCAACTGCTGCGCTTCATAATTCATGGGCTTTTTCTATCATGATGATCGGGGAGACAAGGTCCCATCCATACAAATCCACACGTTGAACTTAATATCTTTTATACCACAGGTTTATGTAGCCGAATCTTCATTTGACTACAGTTCCATCTCAAAAGAACTGTGCCCTATTCCTTCCATAACTTTCCTTAACTGTACAACAGCATCCCATTTACCAGATGCAACATAGAGGTTAGATAGTAATATATAGGGAGCAGAATTTCCTGGATCTAGTTTGAAAATGTGCTCTGCAATACGTTTTGCCCGTAAAAGATCAACATGCACCACGCAAACTCGTAGTAAAGCCAGCCATGAAGAAGCAGATGCTTTTAAAGGTGTACTAAGAATAAATTCTTCTGCGGCATCCAAATCTCCTGCACGCCCAAGAAGATCAGTTGAAGAAGCATAGAGCTCAACTGTGGGTGTAATGTTATGGTCATGTGTCATTGAGACAAAACTTAGACAGCCATTGTCTAGTAGACCCGCATGACTACATGCTGAAAGAACGGCAAGAAGAGTAATATCATCTGGCAAAATACTTTCCTGATGCATTTGTTGGAAGTGCTTGAGTGCTGTTTTTCCATCACCATGCTGGGAATATGCTGCAATCATGACATTCCATGAAACAATGTCGCGTCGATGCATAGCATCAAAAATTTGTTGGGCATGGCCAAAATTACCACACTTGCTATACAGATTAACAAGGCTGTTACACACATAAGTATCTAATTCAAGTCCAGCTTTTATGATATGATGGTGCACCTCCATGCCCACATCCAGAGCTGCCTGTTCTGCAAAGAGATCAAGAATAGTGACAAAAGTAATCCTGTCTGGAAGCACTCCTATCATCCACATTTCTTGGTAGAGCAGAAGAGCTTCATTACATTGTCCATGCTGGGTATAGACTGTAATCATAGCATTCCAAGAAACAATATCTCTTTCCTTTGTTTGGTCAAATACCAGCTCGGCATATTTCACATTATCACATTTTCCATACATGTTCACAAAGGTGTTGTTCATGCCAGTGTCCATCTCAAATCCTATACCCACAACGTATGCATGGATCCATTTGCCTGTTCCTATATCAGAGTGGTTTGCACAGATAGAAAGAATGCTCATGAGAGTGATTCTATCAGGTACTATACGTTCCAGTTGCATTCGATTGAAACATTGAAGTGCCTCAACTCTGAGTC
>JAANSK020279380.1:0-20667 GCA_011763485.2 Isoetes engelmannii
GCACGCAACACCCCAGTGAGGAAGGGAGAGGCGTGCGGAAAAGGCTTAAGCCCATACAACAAAGCCCATGGCAACTCCACATGCACAGAAGGCTTTCTGAACGCCACACAGTGGCGAAGGGACTGCAGCAACAACGCCGCACTAATCTGCAGCATTTTTGGCCTACTAATCTGCAATGGAATGGCACAATGGCCATTCTCCGGCCAGTACACTTGCTGACAGGAGAAGCATGGGGTGGACACAATGTGGTTGATTCTGTGCTCATGGCGGAGCAGCATCTGCAACTTATTACACATTTTTTGGCATTGGAACAACAAGTCGAGATGATGAAGTGAACTCCGATCACCAGCCCCTTCGCTTGAGGGTAGCCTTATAAGTCACCCGAATAATCATTCCCCCCGTGCCTCGGGTACTCCACCTGCTAGACTATGACAGGGCAGAGAGCTATGCCCAGATGGTCGAGCAGGACTTGACAGGGATACTGCATCCACACTGCAGCAGTAGACCACCCGCTTGTCTCAGGTCCTCATGGCAGCCGCGAACATGCTTCGGTAGGGGCCGCTGGCACGGACAAGTCGGGACTTCCACCTCCCCTCATAATAGCTGGTTTGATGAGGAATGGCGCGAATTCAAATGCCAGCCTTGCCGGGTCATTGATCCCATTGAGCGTCCCTAGGCCATCGCTCAGTACCGCAGATTCCTCAAGAGCAAGAAGGCTACGTATCTTTCGGAACACCAACAATAGATGTTCTACCTCTTGGAACGTCACCCCAAGGGATTTTGGAGAGAGCTGTTGTGGAAGTCACGACAGGCCCGTAGGAAACATCACTGCAGAGCAATGGGTCCAATTACAGCTATATAATCCTTTTGGCAATCAGATGTCAGTGCCCCCACAGATGGAACTACCACTAGTCATCACAGTGGAAGACGTAATCATAGGCCTCCAACACTTGGCTAATGGGAGCAGATTTGGATGGTATGTAGGCAAAACTTCTCAAATGGGCCGGGTCGTCAATGATGCATGTACTGACAGCGATATTCAATAGAGCACTGCAATAAGGACTTTGCCGCAGTGGATTTGCAGCAGGGTTGTCCCCATGTACAAGGCCGATGATCCTCACTGTCCGGCAACTACTGCATTATAATGGTCAACTCTCTCTTTGTGAAATTCTTGGCTACCATTACATCGAGCAGTGGATAACCATATGGGTAGAGGACTCGGACATCCATGCTCTCACCTAGGCAGGCTTCCGTCCTAACCACTCTACTATTGACCATCTATTCACCCTAAGAGCCATCATCGAGGATAGCAAGAATGGCCGACAGGACCTCTACTGCTATTTCGTTGACTTCGCCAAGGTTTTTGACACGGTACCTCAAGGCAAGTTGTGGGATAGATTGCAGTAGTTTGGGACCCCTACAGACTTGCAAAATGCAATATACAAGTTATATGAGGCATGTTCAGGACACCTGACACCTTCAGGACAGCCGGTGGTTAGTAGTATTAGAGTGCGCCAGGGTTGTCCCCTTACGCCTACACTCTTTGGCCTGTACATTAACTAGTTGGAACAGTGGCTGACCAAACACAAGGGAATGGGGACCCCGCTGCTACACCACATTGTTAGGCAACTCATATACGCTGAATATATGGTTCTCTTGGCCCACATCCCATAGCACATGCAGTGCCACCTGAACGCCTTTGACACTTTCTGCCACTATACAGGCATGCGAGTTAACTTGACTAAAACTAAGGTCCTGCTCGTGTCATCCTCTCGCCACCCAAGGCCACCTTCCTTCACATACCAGGGGCAAAACATAGAACTGACTCCCACGTACAAGTATTTGAGAATTAAGTTCTCCACTACCACGCAGTGGGTTAGCTGCATCCGATTGCGTATTGTTGCGCGCTGGAAGGCCTTCTATGCCATGCAGAACACTAGTCATCAGGCAGAGCTGTATGCTTGGGATCATCAGTCACGCCTGTTCAGCGCTTTAATTGAGCCAGTTCTCTTGTACAAGGTTGAAGTGTGTGGCCCGGTCATATCTGCCACCACATGGAATGACCTTGAACGAGGGCGTAAGGCTTTCTTGGCACGAGCATTAGGGGTGAAGTCCACAGTGCCGTATTGCTGTAGGAAATAGGTTTTCTCTCTCTCCAAAGCACGGTTTCATAAACTGGAGAGAATAATGCATTTTTGAGAATTCTGAGCACAACTTCTTGACTCAACTTGAAGTATTTTCACCTAGATCTATAGCATTGATAGACGATTCTTCCTTTAATTACTTGGAAACCGATCTCTGAAAGAATCGTCACGATCAATGGCTGGAAACGCGGCATGTCATCGGGGTTCGGTCTAGCTGCTTCCTGAACCAGCATACACCTATACTGCGGAGCATAAGCAGTTCCGCTTTCAATCTCTGCATTCTCCTGTATGTACTGTACAACATATCTTCCTGGCAATAGGCGATCTCGGCTTCTTCCAAGCTTAGGAAAAGGTTTCGGCACTTTTAAAAGCTGGATACTGGTATACCATATCCTACTCCCCATGCTTTCAAGCACGTCTGCTTGTTGTTTATTGTGAGCCTTTTCTCTAAGCATAGATGTAACATGTAGTTTGCAAAGGTGGTCTTCAAGAGAGCTTCCAAATTCCAACAAGCATGTCATTTCACTGTTGGAGAAGACAACACCACCTCTTCGCCGTCAACGCATACACAACCTACTACACCATACGCCTCAACCTCACTGGCTCGTTCCTTCACTGCTTCAATAAGATGCAAAGGGGGGGGGGAGAGGGAGAGGGGGTTTGTCAACTAGTGGCAAAGCATTTCGCCATCGCACTAAGCCATCTAGCATATCATTCTGCCATTGCACTAGGTCATGCACCTGTTGGACCTCCACACATGCGGTGCATCACAAAGAACATTTTTGTGGCATGGCAGAAGCTCATCAAGGTGAGGGGGGAGGGGTTATCAACTAGTAGCAAAGCATTTCGCCATCGCACTAAGCCATCTAGCATATCATTCTGCCATCGCACTAGGTCATGCACCTGCTGGACCTCCACACATGCGGTACATCACAAAGAACGTTTTTGTGGCATGGCAAAAGCTTCATCAAGGTGAGGGCTTAGCAGTCCTCTCACAATTTCATATCATAAACTGCATGGTTACGATAAGCGATGATAATTACTTAGTCCCTATCTTGACAGCATTGCATAACAAACCGTGCATAGTCATGGTGTTAGAAAGCGTGCCCGCGATCGTCTCGACCACCTAGAGCCATACATGCGCCATTCATTATAAGTATAGTTTCATGGAAATCTAGCCTCTTTACTGCTGGCAAAGATCGCGATGGCGATCTGACATCGAGAGGAACCCGACTCGTCCTTGCGAAGGATGAGTCGCCACTTACTTGCAATGTCACGTACTGTAGCACTATGAAGTTAGGTTAGAACAAAAAATAGTGTATGCAATGTCAATGTTAACGGCATAACTACCATATAATAAAACAGTTTTTGCTTGAATGACTAGTTGACCAGTAACAGTTGGGTCAGTAGGTGATGATGCTTTAAAGCAATAATAGCAAGCAAGTATGCTTCTGACCATTGCGGCCATGAGAAGGATCTATTAGAACCTGTGACAAAGGGCAATGTTTCAGATCAATGCCAACATGAGAGGGACATTACAGAGCATGTGACACGAGCATGGATGCTCAAGAGCAATGATAGATGCAGACAAATGATGTGTGTTGATATGTATGAACTATTAACAAAGTTCTTGATGCTGTTTCGTCAAGAAATTGCAGCAGCACAATGGAAGCATATGGAGCAAGTCTAAGAAAGATGCATAGGATTGGGTCCTTTTGTAAGAATGCCACAGGAAGATGCCATCTGCATAGACATCAAACCAGACATAAATAAGTTTGAGAATTAACCGTAAAGTAAGCGAGCGCACCTCTGTGATTTTTCTATATTGTTGCGCCTAGGCGTTTCGAGGACTATCATTCAGGCGCCAAGAATTACATCTTCAGCGCCACAGCAGGTAACTCCACATATCATGAGTGAATGCCAACCATGAGGTTCTCTTTGAACTGAATACAAAGCGTTAAATTTAAATTTGAAATTGTTATAATTGTCCTTTTGGAAAAAACCATAAAAGGGTAGAAGAAGGACCACGAACAATAATGTACGCGCAAAAGGACTGAAGCCTTTACGCCCCAACTAACAGGGCATTTATGCGAGTGCCACTCTCAGACAACAAATATTTGAAACGCAGTGCCCTTTCAAAATGAATGATTGGATGTAAGGGGAGGGCTCATAATTGTAGTACGATCAATGGCGCGGCCCGCAATTAATACGCTGGCTGCAATAAATGCCAGCGCACCGTAAAGGCGACCACACTGCCTGGCTATATAAATCGTGCTCTACTTGGAGGAAGTAAGGACTTCTAGCGCCTCGCAGGAAAGTTTAATGCTAGGAACACTAGCGCCAGGAAAATTAGCTCCTTTCAAGATTTGTAGTGTTGTGCAAGATCGCGGTTGCGATTCTGTACAGCACTGCAAACCTATTCGTGCAAGATCGCGGCCGTGCTTTTGCACAGCATGGGAACGATGTGCCATCACCTCCTGTACTTTCAGAAGGTAGTTCACATGGGCGATGCGGGCCTACCTAATGTGGCCTTAACAGTCGCAATGGGTTTGTAATGCCTTAAAGCCTACTGGAAGGACAAGTAGGCCCAGTGGCTCTCCCAATGGCCAGATGTTGTAGACCCTGGATGACATCGTCCTTTGTAATTTCTAGCATAGCACCATTCTGCAGAGGTATGGTTGATCATGTCCCTGGAGGATCATAGAGCTGATGCAAGAACTACTCCCACTGCCCAGAAGTGATGTTCCCTACAGGTTGGACTAGCTTCTAAAGCACCTTGTACCAAAAGGTTTTGGGATGATTGTCCAACAAGTAAAACATTTCCCTTTGGTGCCTCGTATGTACTGGATTTCTTTGCCTTCAAGAAAGCACGATAGTGTGCCGGTGGCGTGTGGGCGCATAGCTGGATCTGTGACTTTGCGGAGCCTACATTTGTGGTCCTTCCACTCAGCATCAAACCACCGGTTACATGGGAAGGTTGTGCTCTATGAGATCCTTTGCGGCGGGTTCTCCGAAAACACCTTTCTGCTGCAGTGCCAAGTAGCTCAATCAATCAGATGGCATGTCTACTGCTCTAGCGTGGGGCCCCACAAAATTTCTGTCAGGTCTTCTGTGAGCCTCTCGGCGTAATCCTCTGCTTGGTCATAATCCAATCGCAACTAAGGTGTGCGAGGAGTTTCCATAGAGGTGGTTCTAACAGCCTTTCAAGCCAGCTTTAGGTAGCGTGAAACGTGGTCTGAGTCGGCCTCCTCATCTCATCTATCTTGATCTATCTGTGCCCAGTCGAAACTGATAGATGAGATGCATATCCTGCCCAGCCACAAACACATAGTCCACCACACTAGATCCTCCACCCTGGTTCTCCTGTCTGCAAGTGCACTTGCGAAAGGATGGCCACTGTGCCAGACCATTGCAAATCACCAAGCCAGAGATACCGCAGAGCATAAGCAACTGGCTGCCAAAGCGCGTGACCTAGTTGTCATCTAGTGTTCGTGGCCAAGCCTCTTCTGCGGGCGCAGCTGCAACACATCGTGAGCCAAGGGTCAAATCTCATGGACTGCTCCACTCCTGACCGCGCATTGAAATCTCCAAGGAGCATGACACTGCCAAACTACTTGTGTTGTTGTACTATTGTTCTGCATTGTATAGAGAGCTTTCTAGTCTGCCATGACTCTCAGCCTGATGCTCGTGTCCCATGCGTGGTGGTAGGGAACTCGATTCCCAAGTACTTATAGGTTGGAGCCACCTCCATATTCTGTTCCTGGTAGGTGAGGGAGGGAGACCGTGGCTGACGGGGGACGAAACTAGCAGTACTCTAGTTTTGGCTAAGTTAACCAGCATATCAGTGAACTGGCAGAAAGTGTCTAGAGCATCCAAATGATGCTACATGTCTTGCGGATTATAGGCCAAGAGGTCGACGTCATCAGTGTATATGAGTTGCCGAATCATGTGGTGGATCAATTGGGTCCCCTCTCCGTTGTGTTCCTCAAGCCAATCCTCTGGTTGACCAATAAACAGGCCAAAGAGTGTCGGGGAGGGGGGCAGGAGGAGGAGGAGGAGAGCATCGGGGGGGAGGGGGGGGGGAGGGCGGGAGGGGTGGAGAGAGCAGCTCTGGCGCACTCCAATACTACTGACGACAGTTGTCTGATGGTGTCAGACGACGGAAACATGCCTCATACAACCTATACATCGCATTTTGTAGGTCGACTGGGATTCCCAGCTGTCGTAGTTTGTCCAAAGTTTGTTCTACAACTTGTCCTGAGGCACAGTATCAAAGGCCTATGCAAAATCCACGAAACAACAGTACAGGTCTTGGCGGCGGTTGATACTACCCTCAAGTAGGGTTCTCAGAGTGAAGATATGGGCAATGGTGGAGTGTTTGTGGTGAAAGCCTGCCTGTGTAAGAGAACTCACTTTCCTGTCTTCTCCTTTTGCCTATACGCTCTGCGAGCTTCCCTTGGACGTTAAAAATGTACGTGTCCCATATGCTCCGTAAGCTTCCCCTAAACATTAAAAATGCATCTATCTATCTATTATGATTCAAAGGTTACAATCATTGTATCATTCTTATATTATATTCCGTCTACTGGAGCTCACACCTCCTCAAAATCTTCGTCTTCCATTATTTAGTTAGTATAGATTTTTTTTTTTTTTTTTATTTTTTTTTAATTGCAAATATATAGAGTGCTTCTCCTTTTGCGTTTCAAAAGCTCCTCAAAATCTTTGTCTCCCATTATTATTTCGTATTAGAATTTTATTTTTATTTTTCTATGTTGCAAATTTATAAAATGCTTCTCCTTTTGCTTTTCAGAAGCTCGACAAGGAGCATAGGGGTTTCATTCCATTAACCGAGACGCTTTCAGGTCCAACCGATGCCCACCATTGATTGAAGGCCACCTAACACACCTAACAGGCATCTGCAAACATAGAAATGGGCAATCTTTGTGTGCATCGGATTAAGGCTGATAGTCCAGGCCCCCTCGAGGCTCACCCCTCGAGGCTCGTCCATTTATCTGCTGTAAGGAGGTGCGAGCTCGCCCGTTTATCTGCTGTAAGGGCTTGCAGGGGTGGTTGGGGGCAGGGCCCAACCAAGCAATGTAGTGTGGTGTGTGGTCACATATCCAATTTGATGTTACCTAGTGGCGTGACGTAAAAATTACTATCTATCTATCTATCTATCTATCTATCTAATTCTTTCCTCATGTTAACGTGACGTAAAAATTACTATCTATCTATCTATCTATCTAATTCTTTCCTCATGTTAACGTCACACCATCAGTGTCACACCATCTCCATCAATGGATATCATGGCTAACAATCAATCTTAAAACTGGGTTGGTAACTAATGTGTTCATCAATATGCATTGTGAGTGCAATTTACATCGAATGACTTGCATTACCACCAATAGAGACTTTAGCTTCTTTATCACATCTACATTTATCAATTAGCCCCATTTACATACTGAAGGATGAGTTTGCTCCAAAATGTTTTACAGCCAATCTCCTCAACGAAAATGAACGAGGACAGGACCGTTGGTAAATGAATCAAAATGCACCAGCTTCATCCAATCCAAGCTTGACTGAAAATTGTCATTTCCACTGTTTTATTTTAACTCAATCTTTCAGTTTACAGCAATAAGTTCCTCCACTTAAAGGAGAGATTTGGGGTTGCCAGCTCAATTGATAGAAATACTTCACTCCATCTTTACTCACTAAGATGTAACCATTCATTCTCTCAAAATATCTTGCAGGTCTTACCCTCATCTAAATTCTAAGGAGAGTAGGTGCAAGAAGTGATATTTTCCCTTTGAATCTGTTTTATTTCAACTCAATCTTTCAGTTTACAGCAATAAGTTCCTCCACTTAAGGAGAGATTTGGGTTTGCCAGCTCAATTGATAGAAATACTTCACTCCATCTTTACTCACTAAGATGTAACCATGCATCTCTCAAAATATCTTGCAGGTCTTACCCTCATCAAAATTCTAAGGAGAGTAGGTGCAAGAAGTATATTTTCCCTTTGAAGCATATCACCTCATGCTGCTTTTCCAAACATTTTTATGGCAGCTACAAGAAAATAAACAATCCAAAATAGCCAGTTGGCAGAAGAATATTAACCCTTTTCATTGGTCACTTAATCTCCGCAAGGCCCGTTTAGCAATTCTCCGTATTCTCTTGTTTAAGTTGAATCCCACAATAATTCCCACACCAAAGCTTACTAAGGCAATTTTGGTACAAGTCCAATAAGAGACAACATATCTGCTTATCCTGTTTCACAAAATTATTGACATTAGAATGACTATAAATTGCAAAGGAGGAAGACTGTAAAAGAAGAGACTGAAGGATACTTTTCACTGGTTACTGCATCCATACTGGATTGCAAGTTAGATGCTGCAGAAGGTATTTCTCTTGCCACCTCCTCCAAAGATAAATAGGAATCTCCATGTTCCATGCTCATTATACAAACACATAACAGTATACCTGCAAAATAAGGCCCTTCGCCATTTTTAACAGATTCCAGAACAAAAAACATTCGTGCAGGCTCTTTAGGTTTGCTCCTAAAATTTAAGCCACAGAACAAGTGAAGAAGTCCAATTATGCAGATAAGAGAGCATTCTCACAAACTGATCTCCAAACATGGGTTTTACTTCCATTACATAAAAGAGGATGCAAACTATTACACCGCACCTGTACTGCCGAGCTCTGAAGTTATTGAATACCTCACTATAGTAGCTATGCTTATTACGCACTACATCCAGCATAGCGTTTATTTCATATGCAGAAACTAACTGCGATGATAGATACTACTTACCGGAACTACTGAAGGCTCTGTGGCGTCCAAAAATTAGGGCTTATGTTGCCACACAAGTAACGCAGCATTTTTCCCAACAATTGGGGCAAGCATGTGGCAGTCCTAGATCCTCTGGTCTGTGTAACTAGTCTTACAAAAAAGTGTTGGCCAAACTCTCTAGGTCCAGTCGAAAAATCTGCTATCGGGTAGATAACGTCTCGGCCGAGGGTGTTATAAGAAAAAAAAATTGAGGGCCAAAGTGGCCATGACCAAAATGGCGAGGGCGTGCTAGAAGTCTTGCGTCTTCTAGCTCGCTTCAACACCCAGTTACGAGCTCCTCTTGCTCGATTCAACACCCAGTTACGAGCTCCTCTTGTTAGCTCTTATTACAACTCTTGTTATTGCTTAGTCTCAAATCTTCTAGCTCGTGCTCAAACGTAGTTACGAGCTCCTCTTGTTAGCTCTTATTACAACTCTTGTTATTGCTTAGTCTCAAATCTTCTAGCTCGTGCTCAAACGTTCTTACTCTTGTATATATTCTTGATCACTTTTTGGGCTCTTGTAGATATTATTCATGTTATAGCATCTCGGTGCCAATTTCTATATGTTATTCCCATTAGTTGTGTATGTTGTATGTAGGCTCGTGACAGTTTAATGGAATCCTTTACCTAGTTTCAGTCTAGTTCAAGTCTTGGTTTTGGATTCATCGTTCTTAATATTTCTCAATCATGGAGAATCTTGTGAGGAACAAGAGTTTATTGGAGAATGAGGGCTTACAATGTTCCTACTGAACTGCAATTGTATGTGTGATACCAGTAGACAATATTATATATTGTGGGATGGTAGGGCCAGCCTATTGCATGCTTATTGCATGGTTTTCACAATTCTTTGGGCTTGATTCAATCTAGAAACGCTTCATATCCACCTGTAGCGACATGATTAGAGGGCGTGGCAAAACTGTGCTTATTGCATGGTTTTCACAATTCTTTAGGCTTGATCCAATCTAGAAGTGCTTCCTATCCACTTGTAGCGACCTGATTAGAGGGCGAGGCAAAACTGCAAGTAAATCAATTTACAGATAAGGGAAAGCCTCTCTGGGCTTGATTTTGGAGGGGAAAGCAGGCCGACGCGCGGACCCTCCAAAATCAAGCCTAGAGGAGCTTTGCCCTAAGGTAAAGGCATGGTTAGATGCAATCCAGGCCAGGGAGCCAGTCACAACGCGCCGCGTGACGATGTTTCATTTAGAGAATGCTGCTTAAAAAATTTCTAACGGGGGGAAATTGCTTCTTAGTTTTTACTCCCAGAGTTTTTACCTGTAATTTTGCCGATTTTCCTGGTAATTCTGCTGATTCTACCCGCAAATGCTGATTCTACCCGCGATTCTGCTCTTCTTACCCGCATGGATTTCATCTAACATGCCTTTACGTTAAGGCAAAGCCCCTCTGGGCTTGATTCCGGAAGGTCAAGCAGGCAGAGGGGCTTTGCCTTAACGTAAAAGCATGTTAGATGAAATCCAGACGGGTAAGAAGAGCAGAATCGCGGGTAGAATTAGCAGAATTGCGGGTAGAATCAGCAGAATTGCGGAATCAAGCCCAGAGGGGCTTTGCCTTAACGTAAAGGCATGTTAGATGAAATTCAGACAAGTAAGGAGAGCAAAATCGCGGGTAGTAAAGGCATGTTAGATGAAATTCAGACAAGTAAGGAGAGCAAAATCGCGGGTAGAATCAGCATAATTGCGGGTAGCATCAGCAGAATTGCGGGTAGAATCAGCAGAGTTACGGGTAAAAACTCTGAACCTTCGAGTAAGAACAGAAAAGCAATTTTGCCCCCGTTAGATATTTTTTTTAAGCAGCATTCTCAAAAAGAAACGTTGCCCCGTGGCGCGTTGAGAAACGTTGCCCCGTGGCGCGTTGTGACTGGCTCCGTGGCCTGGATTTCATCTAACATGCCTTAAAATATTTAAGAAGTCTATTGGACAATAGGGTGGCTGGGAAAAAACCCACTGCCATAAAGACATAAGCATGGCACTAATCTTTATCTACAACTATAAAGCCTCGGAGGTGTTGGTTGGGCTTTGCGTTTCTTATTTATGTTCTTCTACTCTTGGTCCCATCAATCGTTCTGAACTTTTCTTTTTATAATGCCCTTTTATTTAGTCGCCCAAAAAAGGCAATGCGTTTCTGTTTTTCACAGACACAAACACTGTCCTTTTTTGGGATGATTTTATTAACTGATCACTTAACATGGGATGTTCAATAGATCTAACAGGCACTGAATGTGATTTCAATAGTTCACTATTCTCAAAGGCAGATGAAGAACATAAAACAGGTTAACTAGGAGTACATTTTTTTGGTTATAATAATTTACAGAAATTGCTACACATACCTTTACAACTATTTTCCACCATCACCTCAACAAGAGGCAAATTTTATAACGATGGTAAACCCATACCATTACCTTGGTTACCTTGGTTAGATACTTCTAAGCTTTGATCATTCTGCTTCGCAGAAAAACTGGGGGCTCTCTGACTATGATGGGACCCCGGTGACTGAGCTTGCTCTACAAATGAGAAAAATGATCTAACAAAGCTAGCACCTTTAGACAGATTGGACGTGCTTGGTGCAAGAGGTTCTCGTTGCCCAAACCGCCTAAAATGAGATAGCATTTTGATATAGTATGCCAGAAGACATAATATGGACGTTGTACCTGTTATCAGGAATAGACCCCAAAATGTACTCAGGCTAAGCTCATTTGACTCTACTTCTACATTCTGTGTACTACACTCATAACCGTTAAGCCAGGCATCATGAACTCTTTGCAGCTCTCCGTTCTCAGCAAGCGTCAATATTGCTGTTGAAATATCAATGGCCAGTTGTGAACCTTTTGGAAAAGCCTGTAGATAAACAAGTCAATCAGACCCAAGTAATAGAATAATTTAACATGAGAGTAAGCAGACTTACAAATCCCCAGCCACTTTTAGTAAAGGCTTGGCCAGCCATTGTAAACTCGCATTCGGAAGATAGGAACAGCTGCACATAAGGAAGCTCATCCACAATTGCCCCAACCCCTCCATTCTTTGGACCCTTTTTAAGAGCTGCTGCATAGGCTGCCAGTGAATCTAAAGGCACAAGTCTATCCTGGGCAACATTCAGCTGTAAAAGATACTCTTCAACAAATGATCCTGTTTGGTAGCCTATAGGTATGTTACTAGCTATCAATCCTGCTATGTTTTGGATTGAGGGCGTCAGTTGCTGAACTGTCAATATTGATGTCAAACTAGCTGTGTAGCTAGAAGTAATGATTAACACAACAAACAACCAAATGACTAAAACTGCTCTCCCAAGTGTGCTTTTTACATCCTCCCCTGTCAAACACAATATATGACTTCAGTGCTGTAAATAATAAGAACGGCAGAGCTTTTGAGTATGGTGCAACATGATAGTGGACTTACTGTGAGCAAAAAAAAGGGTTGAGAAGCTAAACCTGCATGAACAGGAGATGTAATGGTCATCAGAAACCTATTTCTCTTGCATATAAAACCAATTATACTTTCAGGTCAAAATTGTGCAGGACAAAATGTTACCATAAAGTAGTCACAATTTGTTTCTTCGGTCGCCCACGAAAATCACGGTTCTTTTTATGCTCCAGCAACCAAATGACAATTGCAGTGAAAATAAAAAAGCATCCAGTTGTAAGCCACATTGCAGCAGTAAATGGCCGCATAAAAGCCCATGCATGACCACTGCCAGTTTTCCTTAACGGTACAACCACCACCATTCCAGAGGTTGTATAAGGCTGTGTAAAGTCCACCATCCTTGCACGCTTGGTCGTAATGGCCACGTCTCCAACTACTGCATCAAAATCCTGCACCTTGCATGTATGAATAGCTGCATGGAACATTTAACCAAAATTCAAACAAAGAAGAAATTTTCGCTCATACACTTCCAAATTCATTTCCTTTTCCAACTGAATACCAAAAAGAATGGAACATGCACAGGTTTTAATCAAACAGCTTGGCCCAACATAGGTTAAAATACTAACACACTGAGCCATGACTAGCAAAGCATATGTCTATGCAAACGTGAAGGAAGTGCTTTAGAAATTGCAGGACAAATTAATTTATTTTTCATAGTTAAATATAAGAGCACAAATTTAATGCTCGATATGAAAGAAGAAGATACCTTATTGACAATCTTTGCAATTAGCTCATCATAACTGGGGGTTGTATTTCCATTTCCGAAGAACTGGAAAGTATATGGAACAGTATAAGGGAGTAATGAAAGTGCAGCCTCAAAGACATCAATACAGAAACCATGAAACACCAATGTATTGTCTGAACCTAGGGTTGCATCAACAAACTCTTTATAGCCATTCTTGTGTGGCACACCAATCACCAATGGCTTTCCACTCTTGGGAAATAGCCAGCCCCGAGGCACCTTTGTCTTCCCACCAGGCCATATAATATCCTTCAGATTGGAAGAATTTATGGAATAGCCAGAAGTACCCTTTGGAGTATCAATGGTAAACCCAGTATTGTTGCTCCAGTAGCCAACTACACGAAGACCCCTTGCCATGTTTACAATCTGAAAAGCTGAGCCAATCCTATCTCCTTTCTGATCAAGACGGATGTTGCCAGTGAGGCCAGTGAGTTTCATGGAAAGAAGCGTCTGCAATAATGCAGGACCCTCCTTCAAAGTTTTTAACCTTGCCAATTCTGAGCTGCCTCCTGCATTGCTAGGAAATGAATACGATGGCGCTTCAAAGGTGAAGTTACTGCCTCTTCGTACAAATGAATCAAGTGCATGAGCTATCATCCAAATTGAATCATATGCATTTAATATATATGAATGCAACTGTGCATCTGCAAGATCTTGGTTCTCATTTTGCATGAGCTGCCGCCAACGATTTTTAAATAATGCTAACTGAGGAGAAAATGGTACATAGGTTCTCAGTCCAATAATTCCTTCTGTTGCATCAAGAAGTTGATCATTCATGTATATCATGTCCAATATGGAAGTGACAGCCTCTGTGACAATCCAGACATATCCACTTGCCATCATCCGTAGGTAATATGCTTCAGTAAATAAGATTTTTGACATGCTTGGCTGTACATGCACCACATAAATTCTTGATCCCATCTGGCCAATACCTGCCAGACGGTTGCTCATATCATTTTCTGTTATGGAGGGATCTAATGCTTCCCTGTGTACAATTGTTGCTCCAACGTTTGTAATGGCTGCCTCAAGTGTATCAATGCCATTAGCACCAAGATCATCATCCGTGTAGATAGCTACAACTTCTCTCCACCCAAAGAACCCGACGAGACTCGCAACAGCCTCCATTTGTATGCGGTCACTAAGTGCAAGCCGTAGAAAGTATGAATATTGGTATTCTGAAAGAGTTGGATCAGTTGCTGAGAATGATATAAGAGGCACATGTGTAGCAGATGCTAAGTGTGCAACAAAATGTGAAGCCGAAGAAGTTTGCGGCCCAGATATCGCAATTGTATCTTGTTCCATTAAGGCGACCGCTGCATTCAAGGATGCAAATAACATTAGTGACAACAAAGTAGGATATTCCAAAAAACAAAGAGGGTTAAGTGCCAAACAAGCATACACAATATGCACATGTTTCCTATGAGTCCAAGGGAATTTGGGTGTGTACAAACTTTATACATGTCACTCCCACCTTGAGAAGCAAAGACGATATCGACGAATACAATCAGTGTGTGTAAGGTTCTGTTGTCTTACAGGGAAAATGTTTTCAGCCACTTCCAGAGGGCCTCTACGTTGCAAAGGACATTTTCAGGAATGCAAATCATTATTTGCTACTACTTCTCGGCATTCGTACCACTTGTAGGGGCCTTTAATGAGAGAGCGTAAACATAATATACTCCTATGCTTCATAAGACCACGTTTCAATCAGCTCTATCTGGTAATGTCATTTACATCCTTCAGATTGTTTGGTAACATGTCAGCCTCTTAGACAGATGCCCCATAGATTACTGGTTGCAGTCCTCAAGCATATTGACCATGGCTCTATCTGTAGTCTTAAATTACTATTTCCATCCACAATGACCGAAGTTGCTACCCCACTTACATTTGTCTCCACAATGAGCTGATTACATCTATGTCTTATCATGCTGGGATTATCAAATTATGTCAAAGGAGGGTATCCTAAACAAAAAACGGTGATGCATAAAAGGTATCCAAAAACGGTGCAATGATATAATGAAGAAATGGTTTGGAGTATAAAAACTAAGGCTATGTAGGGAAGTATCAACAAACCTGCAGCTGCTCCTCGAAATGCCGAGCAATTAGTATCGTAGACGTTGAATTCCAATAGGGTACCATTGAGCAGACTCTTATCCGCATTCACGTCCTCCACTGCAAGCTGCATAGCCCGAAATGCAAGGTTTCCAATACTTGTATTCATAGCCAAAAGCCCTCCAATCTTGAGACTGGCAGGAACCGAAGCCACAAAGCGGATCTGAAGAATCATCAGAAACAAAAAACCCAATACCCAAATCCTCAAAGGAAACGGACCCAACATCAAAATCCTCAAGGAGAAGCAGGAAGAAGAGGAAGATTTGCGCCATACTGCCTCCCCCATCGCAGGGAAGGCCAGGAACTATTGCTAGGACTGCATTACATGAAGGAATAGTTGCAAAAATACTCATTTATACCAAATGGGCTAGTTAGAGGCTAGGACTTGGGCAGGTGGAAGCGCCCTTCCCCGTCCCAAAAGCCTCAACTTTCCTCTTCTCCGTCCCTGTCTTCTTCTTCGGGCAAAGGGGTCTTCAGAGCCTCGTGAATGTTGAAAACGGACAGGTAGAAACGGCCATGTTACTACCCACTTAACAGCCCCTGTTATCCCACCCAAGTTATCTTACCTATACTCTACCTATATAGATTTCCATCCCTCGTCTATCCGAGCAATAGCAATAGCACTTTAGTGTGGTGTGTGATCACATGTTCAATTGAATGCTGTCTAGTGACGTGATGTTAAAAAACTCTTCTTCTTCTATTCTCGTGAATTTCCTTCTTCTAACAGGTGGGGGCAGGCCTCGTTCTGGTGCATGTCTCGTGAATTTTGGCTTCTCGTGGACATTAAGAACCCTCTCTACTCTATCTCTATCTTATCATATCCTTCTTCTTTAATAAATCAATTCTATTCAATTTGTAATGTAGTCTATGGCCCCTCTCATAGATCCCATGTATATATTCTACGTCAAAGCTCGATCTTCACATTATCCTAGAGCAAATTATTTTATTATTGACACAATTACTAACCTCGCTTTCTTGGATCTTTAAAGTTGTCCCTGCAACTGATTATGATTGTGATTGGATATTCCTCCATCACAACAACCACCCTGATGCCATAAATGAATTCTTTACATGTCCTTTGGATGAACGCCTAGTTCTTTAGTCACTTTTCTTTCTCTTTTTGCTAAAAAGTATTGAATAAGAAGTTTTATAGTTACTCCATTTCTCTCTCTTTTTCCTAACAATTATTGAATAAGAAGTTTTATAGTTACTCCAGCAACTAAGGTTTTATAAACTTTTGAAGTACATATAGTGCCATAAATTTTCTATTTGACTTAATTGGGTAGCACATGCATGTGCTCGGTCTCACAAGGCCTGCATCTTCTCTGCATGGTATTGATGGTCATGTGGTGCATGTTTCTAATAAATTTATGATGGTATGTTTAGGAGCCGTAGAATGTGACCTACATACTCTATTCCATTTTTCAAATGTGCACGTGCAAATTGTCTTGTGTTTTATATTGGAAAGGAAAACAAAGAGTTTCTAGTTCCAGCAGTAGCATACATGCATCGACGAGTTTTATCTATACTATATGTGCACCACAGTGGTTTCGTTCATCATATTGTTCAAATATTCATATATATATTATTTACTTATTTAAATATTTTTGAAGGACGAAAGCAAAAAGTTTATTAATCAGCTATAAACATTACAGAATGTACATATCTTATCTAACTGCGTAAGCACTCAAAGAATGGAAATTATCTAACATCAAAGGGGGTGTCTTAGGAATAATGTCAGGAGTTTCCGGGACAAATTCAGACTCACTAAATTCACAACTACCCTCTCTTCCTAAGTTAATATCTGGGGAGGTTAAATTGCCATCTGTGGAGTGCTTAGAAACGATGCAAATATCCAACTGAGAAGAGAAAGCAATACCACAAGAGTTTGAGTTGACTTCCTTCTGTTGAGGGGCATTTGACTGTACAGCAGACTCCACATGATGAACTTGTTGCCCTGCAGAAACAACTGGACTTTTTGCTTTATTAAGCAAACCAAACTCAATCATAGCTTCCTCCACAATATTTTCCATGACTTTATAACACCTATCAACCTCATTGGAATGTTTAGTGGCTGAGGAGACCAATGGGACCTGAGGGACCTGATCAAGAATAGTAGTATGAGAGGAAAGAGTGGCATCAAACGAAACAAGGCAGTGCCCTTGGCACACATATTTACTAGGCATAGAATCTTGCTTGGGGGATTCAATTGTGTTTTGAGGGGGAGAAGGTTGACAGAAGGGTTCAGAAGGTTTGATGGAAGCATTGATGGCAAATTGAGCAGCACTGTAAGCATCTTGTTTCTCATTACAAGTTGCAATGAGATTTTCAAGGTGCACTTCATTTGCAGTACCAGCATGAACCTGAGTATCTTCTGAACAGCTATCTTGAATAGTTGTCAGGTTGCAGTCTCTCATTTCCATCTTTTCTTCTATGTTTCCTGTAGAAATGACTTCAACCTGAACTTGCTGATTTCCAAGGTTAACTTTACTTTTTTTTGAGTCACTACCTGATATTGAGTAATTAAAAATTATATCCTCTTTCCTGAAGTCTAGGTCACTCAAGTCTTCAGAGATGCCATCCAAGACCTGAAAGGGATTCAGATCACCATAGTTACTCAAGCTTTCATTATCTGTACCAGATTCTGAGCTATACTTTTCCAGATCCTCATTAGTCTCTAGAGTTGTTGGTTGTTTTACTACCGTCTCATCTTTATCATTAATATTCCCTTTGCAGCAGAGATAGTTATTGAGAGTGCTCAAATTCTGCCTGTTACTTTTCTGGGGATCATTTTTATAGTACAGTTTGGTAGTTGGACTATGCTTATTAAATTCAGCTATGAAATTACCCTCATTGAAAGAGACATATTTCTTTTTCTGCAGTTAAGTGGTATGTTTCCAGAAAGAGATCTACTATCCAATTCACAGGCATACCCCGGGTGACATTCTCCTTTTCAACATCATTTATCTGCACGCCTTTATTTAAGACTTTAATATTTTCATATTTAACTGCTTCCCATCTTTCTTTCAGAATTTTCTTGTTATTTTTCCTTGACGACTCTAATTCTTTGTTAGCCTGAAGGATTCTAGCCTGCAGAATTCTTCTCCTTTCAATTCTTCTGCAACTTCCACTTCTATTTCTATTGGCAAAACCTCCTACAGTTGGAATGTTTTGTCTCTGTGATAATTTGATTTGCCAGAACCTTCACCATCACTTTCATTCTCCTGCTGAGTAAACACAGGTCTACATCTTATACCACCATGCAATCTCAAACCACATCTACCACACTTTAGAGGACCACTCCACCTGAGAGGGATTGTCTGATCCTTTCCAAATAGATCTGAGAAGGTAATTTCTAGTGGCAGAGGCTTCAAAAGATCAATTTGGATAAAGATTCGGGGAGAGGGGGGGGGGAGGGGTGGGCTTTAAAGTCTGCATCAATGAATGTACCAATAGAGTTGAACAAGGACTGGAAACATTAATTATTCCAGTAGATAGAATTAAGCTCAGCAGGGATTATGGAAGCAACGTAAGGCAAGGACATGGTTTGAGCAGTATCAAAATGATAATCCCATTTTTGAAATTTGATCTGAAAGCCTTGAAAGATAATAAAACCTTTCTTAAGCAGGAGGTTGGCCGAGTATTCAGATTTGAATTCGATTACGAAGAACGATCACTTAAGCCAGAAGCAACTGTTAATTTGAATTTTCAAACAAGCAAATTTGTTTGCCAGCTGACTCAAGATTTATGTTTTCGACTTCAGACCAACAATCAACGCAGTTTTTTCGAGCATGTGGAGACGTTTCTTGCAAGACTCAAAATTTAAAGAGATACCTGTTGTCAGGTTTTGAGTTGGAGGAAACTGCTTATTGAGATTATCCATTTCCTGGACCCAACCAAGACTTGAGCATACTAGAGTTAGCTTCTTGGGGATTGACCACAGGGACGTCCCAATGTCGAGATCTAGAGGGTGCAACAAAATTTTCCATATTGCCAAGGTTGTCGAAGCTGGTTTTGAGGGAAGTTGGTTCGTTAGACTGATGAACAGTTATAAGGGCCATTTTTTATATTTTCTTTTTTGGGGAAAAGCAGGGGAGGCGACAGTCTTTAAGTTTACTGTCAGAGAATTTAGGACAAGGTACAAGGACAAACCAAATAATTAACTACTGACACTAGACAGAACCTAAGAAGATCTAGAAGGAAAGGACCACAATCTCTTCCTGCAGATTATCAATGATTAACAGAAATATCCCAAATTACTTCCGGAGCCTTTATAAATCTAAGAGAGCAGAGCATAAGTAATCTTCACCCTTATGAGATCATTCGACCAATTGCAATGAACATTGAAGATTCCAACAGCAGCCACATTAGGATTTCCAACAAATTCTCAAGCCAACTTTCAAGCAATTGAACCTCAAAATCCTCACAATTTGGAACGAACGTGTATTCTGAAGCGAAAATTATCCGTGAAGACCTTGTTGACAATCATCTCATTCCACAATTCAGAATATGATTCCTTCAAAAAACCACAGGTTAATCTGCCTTTCTGTTTAATGATCGTGACGAAATTCCCCTCTATTGGTAGATCACAAGCTTCTGCATTCAATATTGCAAGCCTTCTACACGGTCTGCTAGGAATTGCATACAGATTTGCCTTCGAAGAGCACAATTCAAAACACAATTTCGAGTTTTTTGGGCAAGAAAGTATTTTTAACAGAAATAACAACTTTTTCAAGAAATTAGGCGCACTCCATCATAGCTAAGGGTGCTTAAATGGGAATAATGTGTCTGAGTGGTCAAAACATTAGGAATTTGATGGAGACGTTTATACCAATTATTGACTTAAAGAAGACAATAGTTTCTAAGTTGAGCATGCCTTATTATATTTACCAAACTAATACCATTTGCATTGTCAAAATACCATTGATTTGCATTGGCAAAACACCATTAATTTGTCATAATATATCGAATATGTTAAAGATGCAAGCAATATTATTTTCATGAAAGGACCATTAGCAGTTAGCCGATTTTTCTCGATAAGAACATTGACATTTTCTTGTATTAGACAATAATATATTCCATATAAAAAGATGTACACAACTTCATTTATGCAACCACTTAAAGTTGCAGCAACAATCAAAACAAAAATCATTGTTGGTTTGTGACCCCATTACTAAAACCATAAGATTAACCTTAATACTTAACCACCATAAAATACCATAATCGCCAACTATGGTAAAAAATTAAACTAATAAATCATACGAACGAACCATAATATATAATCGTTCATAGTTATTCAACATATTAACCCACAAAACAATATTACTTCAAGGAAGGAAGGAAGGAAGGAAGGAAGGAAGGAAGGAAGCATATTTTAACGTCGCGCCACAAAGGCAGCATCCAATGGAC
>JAANSK020279381.1:0-11096 GCA_011763485.2 Isoetes engelmannii
TGCGGACCTTCCGCCAACAACAAAGCCTGCTGGGGCAACCGATGCTCATCCATGCTCTCCACCTTATGGAAGTAGGCTTTAAGGTTCTTCAAGTAGTTTTATTGTTGCTAAAAGCAAATAATGTGAAATGCAAAATGAAATTGCAAGAAACCTCTTCCAAAACATTGGTGTGACTGTAAGTTGACAACCCACCTCCCGACCACACACACGCGCGCAATCTACATTTTTACAAGTGATATCTTGCTTAAAGTGCCTGAATTTCTCAACAAAATAAGCTACTTGTCGACGGAATTGTCCAAGTAACTTTATAAAAGGACAAAGTTATATTCCATACACGACTAAATTAGTTACCTTAGGTTAATATAGTTGAGTGAATAAGCTTAAGAAACTACACCAATCCAGGACTCAAATTTGACCGCTTTCACGCCTATCTTTGGCAAACTTGGAAAATTTTCGTGTTTTTTGGGGAAAAAAAGTATTTGTCAAATGAAAGGCAGCACATGGGCATTTAGTTGCCTATCATAGGGAAGGGCAAGTACAAGACATACATGTCATTTTGAAAGGAAAGAAATAGAGACTTACCCATCATTGTTTTGTTATATATCCATATACTTCATATATTTTGTATTAGTAGAGAATATACTACTACTATGTACGATATATTTCTAATGGCTTAAAAGACACACTGAATGAAACCGTAAGGACGACTTTGTTGAGACGCTCTTCAAGACTATCAATAACAAAGGGATGATGTGAGAGTAGCATTGATGGGATTATGGCAATGTTGTATGGTCATTCCTAGAAGCACGACCTCTTGTGAGAGGTGTTTCTCTCGCCAAAATGCTATTAAGAACGCTCTAAGATCAAGCACGAAGCTGAAAACAATGTTCACCATTTGAAAGCATGGATTGGCAAGCATGCTACAAGGACTAGTTTGAATCAAAGCACAAGCAATGTCACTTGAATAATTTGAATGACATTTATATTTTGGTAGTATTTTCTTAAGGACTTGCTTAAAATAAGAATTTATGATTACAATGTTTTGATAAACAAATGATTTCTATCATCTTGATTTTTTTTTATGGCATTAAAGAAGTTAGAATTTTTTGCTTTTTGTCCTTAGAAAATGAAGGGTAGGCCTTCAAATTCAAGCAATGCGCTCATGATTAAATTTATCCCCCGAGTATTTTATTGGCTCCCAAAAATGAAGTATCCCCACCATGGAATTGGAGTATTTAAAGGAAAAATAATGTTGAAGGAAAAAAAAATTAGATAATTTAATGTTTGTATTCGGTATGAAATTTACGTACGAAGGCTTACGTATGAAGTCATTTTACCGCTAAGTTGTAACAGGTGTGCATTTTATGATTGACATTTTAAAAATCCAATTAGGTTAAGTGAAATTGTAAATTAGAGTCTTGATTCAGTCCTTCCAGTCAACGACTGAAGACCGTCATGCTGGTCCGTCCTGATCCGCGTCTGTTGATCTGCCCTGATCTGCTTTGCTCTGATCAACAGCCGTGAGAATTTTTCTTTTCTTTTTTTCCTTTTGGAATGTGAAATTCCAAGAATTCGAGTATTCGAATTCTGTGGTCCCGATACCAGGACAGATATACCATCAGTTTAATTAACAAATTGCTACCAGTACGAGTACAGTCATTCTATAGTACCATTCGGATTCACCTGTAAGACAAACTTCAAACTCAGAAGATCATCGACCGTGACATGACATATTATATATCTTTATTACGAAGTTACCAATTAAATGAAATTGGACTGTGCGGGAGCTTCTCACTTGAAAGCTTGAAAAATGAGTTAACCCAAGAGCTAACCTTCAAAACGTATAAAGCATATGATTGCTTGACAGATGGAATAGATTCTTGTGTAAATTAAACATCTATAAAATTGGAAGAGTAAGACTTGCCAGCAGTCCGAAGGAGATACATGACAAGTGGAAACTTGAGTATGCATTGTTAAAATCACCATGGTAATACAACAATGTCAAAATGCCAACACTCGACATGCACAAATGACTACACTCTTCATGTACTATGGTAGCTTTCTGCTAGATTTTCAAGGCACACATTGAATGGCTCAACTCATGGTAACGCTTTTGGATTTTTGGAAGCTAATGTTAGCAGTCTGAAAATTTTCTTCTAGGGGTTTGAAATTTTAAGATAGCTTCAGGAGTCCATAAATGTTGCTAAACACACAGTATTGCATGAACTTAGAGACTCTAGAACTCGTTGGTATTGTTTTGGCAGAGTCTTATCACCTTATCTGATTAATCATCATTTTATCTAATTATTGACAAAATACAAAGGAAGCTAATGGGCAGGGATCTTGACTATAATCAAAAAGTTGTTATTGCAAGAACTCGTACATACTCTTTGTCATGCTTGATTTGAAAACCATGATCAGTTGGAGGCAGGTTAAGAAAATTGACAGTATTGATTGGGGCTCAAACATGCCTAGGCATTAGGGGGTCAGTACATTTCAAGTGGAATTCTGAATCAAGTTGCAGGCCATCTGCATTCCCCATCCATCTTTCAACTTCTACATCTTTCTGTTGAGAAAGATATTTGGAGCTTGGGATGACATTAATTCTCTTCTTTTACAGCATTCTCTGGATCAAAGAAAGGGGCATACAATTCTTTTGGTGCCTTTATTTACTGAAAAGAGGAGGCACTAAAGCAACCCCCATCCTGAAAGGAAAACGGAGGATGCATTATAGATTAGGCAGAGGGAGACATACTGATTACAGGATCCTGACCTTAGAGAGCTATCACTCATATACAGAGCGCCGCTAAGTGTGATAGACTGAAGCTTCTCTGAGATGGATGATGAAGAGCAGACAATTTGTCAGCTTGTACTATATGAAACGTGGATGGGAGACAATGGTTTTCAAATCACTAATTATAAAAATGAGGATGGTAATACATATGGGCCTGCTGCATGCAAAGGCACTGCAGGGAAGAAGACACAATCACCTTCCCAATGCACCTTCATTTGTTCCTATTAAAATTCCAAGCATGTCAAACTTCTTAAGCAAAACATTTTCCTACAAGAGGTAGAGGTAGAAGGGCATTACCTCCATAACTGACTGTCTTCAATTTTGTACTTTATGCAGGCTGTTGCAGCTCAATATAACTGGATCTTTGGATATCACATCAGGAGGGACCAGAAATGCTAACCTTATACGTCCTAAATCCAGAAAACATAAATTTGCATGACAAATTACATGGCTATGTACTGCAATCACAATGATAAATTAAGAACTTACCTGCTTGGGGTTGTGTATAGGGAGACTTATGTGCTGTATGTCACTTGCCTAGCCTTCAGAATTCTATCAAATGTCACACTTTTGACTTTTCACATTCTTTATTCTTCATGGATTCTCCATGCCATCGCACCCCAATTTACAACCATATCCTGCACATTTGAAAACTGAATGACAAAGCCATAAATGTCTAGAAATGCTCAACCACAAGCAAGCACCAATCTGCTTGCAGCCTCAAGTAAGCAACTTGCATTGAAAAGCTCCTTGCTATGATAATAGTCTATCTATGCTGCATACAAGATAGTATCTCAGATACACATTTTGTCAATAACTGCATTAGATTGCCAAAGTTTGCAATAAATAATTTTAAGCGCATCCACAATGGCAACATCTTGATCATGTCCGCATTTAATCACTTCTGACTGGATGGCAATGCCCTCTGCTAGAAATTCTGAGGCTGCACATTCATCAAATGTGATCATATCTGGCATTACACCTGCTTGGCGCAACTTTTGAAAGAGATGGAGGGCAGCTCTTTTATGTCCATTTCGTGCATATGCTATAACTATGGCAATCCATGTTACAACGGAACATTTTGGCAAATCATAAAAGACCAAATATGCGTATTCTATGCTTCCACATCGTCCATACATGTCAATAAGTGAACACCCTAACATAGCATCAGGAATCATTTCTCTATCCATGATGCATGAATGGATAAACATGCCCTTTGTGAGGTATTCAAACTTCCCGCACACAGTAAGAATGCTGCAAAAGGTATTCTTGTCCGGCTCTATGCCTTGCAAAAGCAAGTTCCTAAATAATTGAAAGACATCTTCAGCACGTTCATGTAACACGTATGCTGCAATAATAGCATTCCAAGCTGCTAAGTCCATTTCAAGCATATTCTCAAATACTACATCTGCATCATCCAAACTTCCACATCTCCCATACATATCAACAAGAGCACTTTGTACAGAATTATCCGAGCCTAATGCTGCCACTGTGATAATTCCTGAATGAACTAGTTTGCCATTTGCTAGTAAACAAGGACTATCAAATGCAGTCAAAATAGTTGCAAAAGTTATCCTATTTGGCTTTATGCGAGTCAATTTTAGATGCCTGAAAAGTTTGATGGCCTTATCTCTTTGCTCGTGTTGGATGTATGCAGCAATGGCTGCTGTCCAGGTAACCACATCCTGAACATTCATCCTCTCGAATATATTAGCCATGTTCTCGAGATTGTTGCACTTTCCATACATGTTGATAATAGCATTAGCTAGTACAACATCATAATCATATTCACTTTCTCGAATGCAAGCATGGATAAACTTGCCATGGCATAGAGCTGCTGGCTGAGTACATACTTTGAGAATGGTGATAAAGGTGTTTCTGTTGGGCCTCAAATTTCCCTGCTGCATTTGCTCTACAAGTTGAACAGCCTCCTTAAGATGCCCAGCTTGGGAATAAGCTGCAATCATGGTATTCCAAGATACCATATTGCGTATACAACCCATTTTATTAAAAAAATTTCGTGCATCTTCCAGGCTTCCACATTTGGCATACATTCCCACAAGAAGGGTACCCAAAAGAACATCTTGTTCTAGCCCATTCATGATAATGTGGTTATGAAGTGCCTTGCCTTCTGATAAAGCTCTTAAATTACCACATTTATGCAGTAGATTGGAATAAGTTTTGATACCTATAGGGTCCGTTCCTTTGTGTAGACGACCTAGTGCTTCGTTCAATTCTTTTTGCCTTGTCAGTACACTCTTAATAAACTCTTGCTGGGAAGGACGAGAAATCTTCTTACCATCACTCCTAAGAATGAGTTGTTGCTCCTTGATACCTGAATTCATAAAGCCATGCAAACACAACAAAATTGTTTAAGCACTTTGTTTCCAGGACTGATTTATTCTTCTTAGAGATTATTTACCAGAAACAGCAGAAGTAACCAGCTTTGAACTTGCTTTTCTAGCACTACCATGGTACATTGCCTTGTCAAAGGTGCTCAGCCACGAAGGGAAGAACCCGCCAATGGAATTTTCATATTTTTAATCATCCAAAATACAAACGCGTTATCTCATTCTGTCGCGTGCTGCTTTTATTGATTGTCTATAAAGTGCCCCACATGTCAGACGTCGAACCTTATCAATATTACGTATGATTTTCAGTCCTTTTTTTGGACATATTCATATAGGAATATACATACATTGCTGATGTTGGATCCCCGGATTTACGATAAGCAGTATTTGTGGTTTGAGTTTGAAGGTTCTAGTGTTTCAGGTATATGACGGGGAAGCCTCAGAAGGCGGCAACGGGGCTTGTGAAGGCGGCAAGGCTTCTGCCGGAAGCATGGTTGCTCGTAATGCCAAATTTGTGTGAGCATAATTTAGAAGGTTGGGCGAACCATAGATTTACAAGATTAGTTATACTGGTGAATGTTCTCTAGACGTGAATGCATTTCATAAAGATCTAGGTGAATCATGACCAATGTCATTTCACCAAGATTAAAGTGTTTTTTGTTTGCCCAAGTACATTTTCTATAAGAAAATGTTATTCACCCATAGCTAGCAGTTAACGTTGATGCTACATCAATGTTATACAAAGGCAACCATAACATGTCCACACGAAGGCCATAGGCACGACCTGGGGCATGGGAAGCAGCACGCTACAGAATAATAGAAGACTCACACGGCTGCTCCCACGACCACGGGCACAGGCACGATTTTGCACACGATTGGGAGCACGGGCACGAACACGGTGGATCCCACAAGTAGTTAGGAGTCCTTTTCTCTGCAACAAGATTTAGTTATTTGCTGAGTGGGATCCCGATTCAGTTGCAACAGTATTCAGTTACAACAGTGATCTCTGCAATCATGTCGCCATCATCAGGCCACCCGTGCTATCTATTAAAGGCCCTGCTCCAGACTGAAGAAGGGTCCGAAAATCCTGATCGCGCCTGAGTTGCCGATAGTCTTCTTGGTCCACTTGGAGTTATCTATTATTGTGCCTCCTTTATGTTTTCTTATATGATCATACTTGCAATGTACTACTTGATGCCGGAGTTTGAATGAAGTTCATTACCTTCTTTTGAATTCACACTGTTGTCTAAATTTATTGATTGTTCACTGATTTATCTAAGTGTTTTAGCAAATCTCACGTGACAGTGAGCAGGCAGATCCCTGAGCACTCAAGATCACTAATTTCAGTGAATCTGCTCAAGCACTTCTGCCCGAGCCCAGTCCAAACTTAACACTGGCGCCGTTCGCCATGCTTATCTTTTTTTTCATCTTAAGTTTCCTCTGTCTTTCTTCTTGTTTCTACATCTTCCAGTACTTGCTTGCTTCAATGCCATCTTATGTCTGGCGCAATTGTTGGGTTGCCTAGTGTTTTTCGATCTTGCATGAGTTACCAAAAATTTATTACATATCAAGTGTTGCAACAGGTTTCAGCTAGAATGGAACACTACTTACGTCGCATGGAGCAGCAAAACTCTGCTCCTCAGTCTACCAAGTCCCAAATTGCACCATCGCCACCGCTCAATCAACATGCCCCACTTCCAGTACCCACCCCTGTGTATGTACCTATGACTCTTGCACCTTCCCCTAAGCCATCCCCACATGGATCTCCATATTGGTTCCCACCTTTGTTTCCTCTTGACCAATCATTCTTTTTTTACGCTTTCTCTCTATCACCTCCTGCTATCTCTACAACTGGCCTCAGCCTTGGTGCAACAACCCTTTCAGGCTCCTCAACCAGTTCATTACGCACAGGCTTCAATTCCTGTTCTCTACCGCACCCGCACCTGCAAATGCAAAATTTATTCCGCTTCCTAACTACATACCGATCTCTTCTTATCCACACCATTCCATTCCTTAACCCCATAACTCCAATCCTTTCTCTCAACCATAGGTGCATTCCACCCTACCTCCTTTATATTGTTCAGTACTAGTTGTTCCAGCAGTTCCTTCTGTCCCAGCTTTCCCATTCCCACACCTCAAGTTGCAGCAGCTGCAGCAGTAGCTAAGGTCAAGATTAACTACCCTGTCTTCGGCACTTTGCAAGGAAAGCCCTCCACCGGACAGAGTGCAGCGGCACATCTTGGGGAGTTCGATTCTTTAGTTGTTCTGAACGGGCATCAAGACCCCCTACTAAAGTTCCATCACTTCAGTACCACGCCAGGGTCACCGAAAGAATGGCTCCTTGGAAATAAGAACACCTGGAACGAAGACTGGGCACTGATGCGCCAGGCTTTTTTGACTCACTATAGTTGCACGGAACGGAGGATGACTCCCAATTGCTTACACAATTGGCACGCCAACATCAAAAACCATCTGAGTCACCTCAACGAGTTCACTGATCGAATCTTGCTCCTGGTCATTAAATTGGTGGAAACACCATCCAACAGCTAGTTATTGGCTTACTTCTTGCAGGGCCTAAACCAGCAAATCCGAGTATATACAGAGCTGCAAGGACCCAAGACTCTTGAAGATGCCATCAAAGCTGCCAATCGATCCGTTAACATTGCATCACGCACGCCAGTTGCCAAAGATACTACTCATGCTCTGCCTATGCACGCTGCGCCACCACAACCAGTACGATCTGTTCCTTCCAGAAGTCACATATGGTGTAATCACCGTTCCGTGGCAGGCCATCATGTTATAGAGTGCAATGCCTTAATGGGTGCCCGGCACTGCAAGAGGTGCAATATGAATAATCATTCAACAAAGGAATACAACGTGCCTTAGCCTCTTTCTTTTGGCTCCACCTTTCCCGTCCAAAATGCTAATGCAGTTGCAGCACAAGCCTCCACTTTTAGAGACAATTGTGGTGTCACTTGCTTCCACTACGATCAGAAAGTCCGTGTCCTGAAGGATTGTCCTTAGTTGCCCATGGTCAGATCCCTGGTACCACACAATTTTCTTATGTACGACTGTCACCCGATCAACTCTGGAAGGCAAAAGGTAACATCAAGCATCTCATGTCGAGCAGCAAGTGGTTCAATTATTGGATCAGGTAACTCTCACTGAACCCGCCCGACAATATTCTAATTGGGTTTCAGAGGTACCCATAAGAGATATTCACCAAGTAAATATGGTCCCTGCAACCTCGCCAGCACCTAAGTTTGAAGATCTTAGTTAGAAGACTCAAACAATTGCTGCGGCAATTGAAGCAACGGTTAACTCTTAGTGGCATGGCACCTGAGGTGGTTTTTGCAATCACACGAGCATGCAAAGGTAAAGAACTAATTGATCTACCCGCTGCCGCCCATACTTTTCAGGAGATGGTACAACAGTTGCCTACCATTCTAGAGGTACCTCTGTCATCTAATCCTGATGTGCCTCTGGAGGTCCAGGAGGCCCTCACGAGTACCAAATTACATCTGCCCCTATCCATCATCCTCCAGATTCTCAAAGTCTCCAAACTTTCCTCCACCTCTCTTCCCCCCGAACTCATTCACTCCTTTCAGCACACCAAAATCACTCTTAGCCTTTCCACACTTCACTCCATCTATCCCATTTTTCCATCTTCATCACCACTACCGACGGTACTGGTGGGCACTGTAGGCATGACCAGTCCTACAATGGACGCTTATGTTGGCACGCATTTGATTAATAAGGTCCAAGTTGATGGCATTAGTGCAGTAAATTTGATCACGGATGGATTGAAGCGGCGACTAGACCTGCAATACTTGCACGCGCCAACCTATGATATCAAAATGGCTAAATGGCACGATTTCTAGTCCTCAGGGCATAGCCAAGAATCTAGAGTTACACATCGGTGAGCTACACTTCACTGCTGATTTTGGGGTTCTGCAACCAGATCAAGGCCCTAGAGGCTATGAAATGCTCGTTGGGCATCCCTTTCTCCGCCAAGCTGAGGGGCAACACAACTGGCGCCAAGATGTCTTGAAAATATCAGATGCATGCTACATGGCTCCATTGATCTTACAACAAGCCGTATAATTTTAGTGGAGCACAACGAATGCCATTTTTCTGATAGTGACCTCAAAAACTGACACGTCGATGGCTGCCTCTTGCTCTACTAAATTAACACCTACTTCTGATCCCTGGGCAAACAACGATCTGTACAATGATGAGGTCTTGGCAACACTGTTCAACTTGTAACTCCACAATTTATACCGCGTCGATATAGTCCCATTTATTTCTGCTTCCACTTCTGATGTCCTTGCTCTACCATCTGTTTCTTTTTCATTTCCTGTTCCTCTAGCTATAAATGTTTCACCTGCTTCATTTCCTGCTATTCCTAAAATGGAATCTACTCTTCCTTCATCTTCTTCATCTTTGCTTGATCCATATGATACTTTACCTGTTGAATTGTCTTCTGCTTCTACCGATTCTGTTATACCCACTTGTGAAACTACTGATAATCCCTCCCCCCTGTAATGCCTTCACCTATTTCACCTGACTTCATTTTTGCACCTGCTCTACCTTCTACATCTGCTGCACCGTCATCTTAATCTTCCATTCATTCACACGATCTTCATTCCACCTCAAATTTGTCATTCGCCACTCCATTATTCTTCCACACTTCATCCTTTGATGCACCCACGATTTTTCACTCGCCTGCTCATCCGAGCGCACCCTCTCCTAACGAATTGCCCCTTAATAGGGGCAATTCAAAAAGCAGTAACGAACAAAATATAATTTAATAATGTGCTCCTCCTTTATCGTCAAAACATTGGCTTCAACATGTTCAAAGTCGATAATGTGTGTGGAACCAGTATGAGGTGGAGCTAGTCCTTTTTGCATCCTCCAAGGAATAAGCTTTTACTTGAAATTCTGAAGCACTTAGATTGGCATTCTATTGTGGAGACGCTAGATAGTTAGTTTTAATCTTTTAAAGACTACGAGTGTATTAGAAGAGAGAGAGAGAGAGAGAGAGAGAGAGAGAGAGAGAGAGAGAGAGAATAGAATGTATTGTAATTTATCATCCATGGAAACCAATTGGCCTATAGGACCCAAACAAACAAAACAGCAAGCGCATGGAGAAGCAACCGCTGACCGATGGATCACCCTAGAATAACAATATATAGCTATTGATAATGAATATAATCATATGGTTTTTCTGCACGTTAGTTTTTTTATATGAAGCTTTTTGTCTTTCTAGAATGCTAGTTAGTCGCTGCAACATTATAACTGGTCTTAATGGCTACAATATTAAGTGATATATCATTTCTGTTGTCTAGTGATTACGAATAGACTGACATCCTTCAATAAATCATTTTTGGTGTCTGAACTGTGTTAAACTCATGCCATTAACAACTAACGTAGAAAACATTGCCAATAGATAACACATAATATCTTGATTTAGATGTAACTAGTTAGCATTGCACTGACTCAAATTGGAACAGAGTTTGAACACTTTAAGCACATGGGAGTTGGGAAAAAGAGAATTATTCGCTGCGGCGATAGATTTCTTGTATTAATATTATAGTTTTCACAAATTAGTACATATATCATTCGATAGTTATAGAACTTTATATGTCATGCCACATTGGTAGCATATGATTGGACTTATGACGCACACACCACACCAAAATTGCTTTATTGGGTCCTCCCCAAACCAACTTACGTTGAATGTAGAGGTGGCTCGGATGTAGAGGAGGCTGAGCGTTTTTTCAGAGATACTATGCATCTTGTATGTCCAGGTATAGAGGCATCATATAGGGTTGGGATTCCGCGTCCGGATCGGCCGCGTCACATTCTGGTCCATTTTAGAGAGCGGCGAGACAGGTTGCATGTGCTCCAGCATGGTAGGCATCTTCGGGGTACCAGTTTCTCTGTACAGG
>JAANSK020279392.1:0-11095 GCA_011763485.2 Isoetes engelmannii
GAGGGATAATGGCCCGGGGGAGGCCATTATGCCCTGTAAGGCCCTGGCGAGCCCGTTAGGGCGAGCCAGGCCGAGCAGGGCATAATGGCCTCCCCGGGGCCATTGACCCACGTAATAATAGGGGGGAGGAAATTGGGAACGTGGCAATTGACCCACAAAATTAATAAGGGGGCGGAAATTGCAAACATGGTGGATGAATCTTATGGAGTAGGAAATTGCATTGTTTAAGAATGTGGTGTAATTGACAGTAATTTCCTTCCCCCTATTATTACGTTTGTGAAGAAATGTGTTGCAGCCTCTGTGTCTGTATGTGAATTTGTTTCCTGCACCCCTAATATCCGTAAATTCAAAGCACGTTCTTGCTCTTTCGGGGGATTCTCTTCAGCAGAATGTCATGGTCTCTCCTCCTGCTGTGAATCCATAACTTCTAATTGTATCTCCATCTCGACCGGCTAGACGTGGTCGTCAGTCTGCATCGCAGTTTGAACATGAAGGGGTTCTTCAGTCTGAATACTAGTACCAGCGCCTGATGGTGCACTAGAAATTGGGGGTGGTTGCAAACCTGGCTGCTTCAAAATAGTGGAGTAAGAAGATGCAGGAAGTCATACAAGAATGCACGCTCTATAACAGAAGTTTGAAGTATCTTTTAATCCAGGAAAGTGTGATCATGTCCCAATCCAACAACAACTCTAAGCAAGGGGACACACCGGTTCGATGCTAAGCAAGTAACCCAGCTTCGCTTGTTTTTTTACCATCTCCCTGGCCTTACAGAAGAAATCAAGGGGGCTGACTTGGGGGGGGTTAACCAAACTAGGGGAAACCAGACCTGATGGAGATTTGAGGTGGCAGGAAACAGATCTGGGGGAAGAAACTGGACTTGTGGAAAACCAAGTCAGTATGGGGAACTATAGGCCAAACTATAGTTGGATCCAAAGCTACTGTGCTGACGTCAGATTGTAAAGGGAACCGTTGATGCCTCTATATCCTTCAAACCCTATGTGGCGTGACGTGCAGATGGTAAAAGCGAAACCAAAACTTGAAACGGATCTGTCGAATTTCTTCACAGCAAGAAAACTGCATATCTGTAGAAAAATCCAGAGCCTTATGATTGTGAAATCGGGCCTTCGTGGCGTTGCATTGCGTGGCTGGGCTGCGCCTTGTGTTTAATGATAGCCTCCTGAGCGATCACACGAGAGGAACGCAGACCTTGGTGCTCAAGGCACTCAAGGCGTAGCAACATGAACAAGATGCCCAGTATGGATTGCCCCTCACAAGTTTTCTGAATAAATGCTATGCTTCCTGGATTTTCTTTCAAGATTTCGAGTTGTGGCAAAAACAATCTGTGTGCATAATCGCTGGCAAAAATGCCTCTAAGATGAGATAAACTGTCCTCTAGAAATAAATCCGACCTCTGATAGCAGTTTAGAAGGAAAGGATTCGGTGCTTGCTTTTTGCTTCGTGCCCATAATATATAGGCGATGCTAAAAAGAGCGCCAAAAAATATCTGTTGGAAAAAGGGCATTTGATTGAATACACAAACCTGAACGGCCTTCTCTAAAACTGGAAAGTTTGCAAAAAGATGTACGTTGACCAAGGGCATTCGGTAAAATTTTAAAAACTCAGCGACATCTGGTGAAATTCGGCAAAACATAAAGGCATTTTGTAGTTTTTCCCTTGTATGTATTTAAGGTAAAGTAGATGATTACGTACTAGGTAATTGATGGGCGGCGGGTTTTTATGCCTTGTAAAACCACGAGGTTGCCAACGAGTAGCGACAGCCACAAGTTTCCACCGAGTGGTTTTACAGGCATACAACCCCCCTGCATAGTTGGGGGCAATTACGTTGAATAGAGTAGCTTAAAATTGACATTTTACATAAAATATCATTCCATGGTATAATTTACATGTAATTATGGAGTATGCACCCAACCATTCATTACATAATTCTAACCACATGGAAGAAGTTTGAACCTGTGACATTCCAGATATTTATAGGAGTATAAATACATGACACGTCACAATGAATAATTAAGAATATGTAAGTACTATTAATTATTCATTAAGAGCTATGCTAATTTGCCACTTAAAAATATTAAAGATTTGAATAACTAATTGATTAACTAAAGCCTAATTAATTAGTTAATTAGCTAATTATTTGGAAATAACAGGCACCTAGCCAGATTCGATTGGCTAGGGAGAAACTGTTAATTTTGGACTTAATCAAATTGGGGCCTCTTCCCCAATTTGCCCCAAATCTTGCTTGACATAAGAGATATCTTTTTACATCAAAATTGGCAGTGCAGGTACAGTCACAGCTAAAACCATCCTCATGCTCCGCAGGCACCTGAACCCCATGTCATATTTGGTTTGCTTGATTATGGCCTGCGGCCAAATAATCTCATCGTTGAAGATTTAGAGTGTTTCTTCCTTTCCAAATCCTCCATAAAAGAAGGTAGAGCCTTCAGTCTGTGGCCTTGTCAGGGAGAAAGAAATCAGCCGAGGACATGATGGTTAAATTCAGCACCAAAACCCGTTCTGCCCAAAGGCAGTTCTGGAGAGGTGAGACTCATCTTCATGTTCTTGCACACACCTTATACAAATATTAGTGTCTGACATACCCATCCTCCACCTTTTATTATTTGTGGCCAGAGCCTTGTGCTAGAGCTGCCAGATAAAAGATTTAATCTTTGCGTGGATTGGACTCTGCCATAGGAGGAAGAAGTTTCTGATAGCTCTGTGAGAGTCAATCGCCCATTTGTGGTGGACCAAAATGGACTGGTCTCTAGTCTCTATTTAGATATCTATAGGCCTTTCTTACTCTGTATCCTTTGACTCCATTAATGCTCCAGAATTCGGTGTTGTGATGCCAATAACCAGTGTTCAGTCTCTGCATAATGCTATCATACGCTCTAATTTATCTCCAAGGTCCCTGAGAGGGGATCTTTGGTATTCAAAGTTGCCCATGATATCCCTGATATTTAAATGACTCCTCTGCTAGTCCATTGCTTAGTTAAGTCAGGGAAGTGAGTAGCCAGACAGAAGTCTTGGTTATTCAAAATGAGAAATGGGCTCTAGAAAATTGGCTGGTCTTGAGAAAGCCTTTTCTTCCAGGAATACATTCACCTTATCTTAACCCAAGCTCTAATCCATTTCTTGATAATCAAAGTAGTTGAAGGAATAGAGAAATCGAAGTAGATGCACTGAGGAAGATGCATTTTAAGACCTCTCCAACCAAAGGGGTGACACTTGCCAATGTATTGCCTGATAAGGGAACAAACCGGGTGGTTTATTTGATCATTACAAGCCCTGTAGAAATATTTGGTTGCCAGAACGTTAGCTTGCTTCTCTACGTTGATTACAACAAGTCCAAAGCATTAGCTTGCTTCTCTATGTTTTACCATTCTCTATGTGTTCAAGCACCTCGAAGATCTTCTCATTGGAAAAGGGTCTGGAAAGGACCTCATATTCATATCATTAGTAATAATCTGCTGGATGTTCAAAAAATTATCAATATCCTGAATATTAGTGTCCTAAGTAGTCCCCATGATCCTAGTGAAGTGATCTCGGGCAGCCTCCTTCATCTGATCATCATCCTCAATACTGTTTCCTTCCCAGACAATGCTATAAATATAATTCCTCTTAATTCTGCCCTTAGCCTTAGTACAAAAGTACTTGGAGTTACATCTCTCATCCTCCTCCGGCTTCTATAAGGTGGGGGAGTAGTCATATCTATTGGAGAAAGGGCCCAGTTAGTAGCTAAAGTCTACAATCAGAAGTTTGGCCTAGATTACACGGAAGTATTTGCACCACTGACTCGTATATCTACAGTACGAGCTGTGATTGCTCTTGCAGCCAGCAGGGGTTGGCAGTTGCATCAGCTTGACTTCAAAAGTGCTTTTCTTAATGGTGATCTACATGAGCTCAGTTACATCGAACAGCCATCCGGGTTTATCAAGCAAGGAGTTGAGCGTCTTGTTTGCAAACTAAGGAGTATCTATGGCTTGAAACAAGCCACAAGGTGTTGGCATGAGAAGATAAACTTATTTCTTCTTGCTCAAGGTTTTACTAGGTCAAGGGCGGATCCTAGTTTATATCCAAAACAAATGTTGATCGAATATTCATTTCAACTCTATATGTGGATGATAGTATCATTACTTACGATTGCTGCACATTTGCCTTGGAGTTGAGGTTTGGCAACATCCCACCTTTATTCAGCTTACTCAAAGCAAGTATATCAAAGATCTGATGGCTCGTTTTTTCATGCAGGATTGTAAGTCTGCTATTACTACTTGTGAGCATAGTCTCAAGTTGGTCTTGGATCCTAATGGTGAATTGTGTGATGCCACACTGTATAGACAGTTGGTTCTCTAGTATATCTCATCATCACCAGGCCAGATATAACATTTGTTGTTTAAACAAGTCAACGAGTATATACAAGCTCCTACTCAGCTTCATTGGCATGCAGCCAAAAGCATTCTGGCCTAATTAAAGGGAACTATCACTGAAGGTCTCATTTATCATAAGCAAGATCATCCTACTCTTTCTTTAAGATCATCCTACTCTTTCTTTTTACACTGATGCAGGTCATGCAGGTAATGATCTTGATCCCATAAAATCTACAACAGAGTATGTTTCCTTCTTTGGCATTAGTTTAGTCACTTGGATATCGAGGAACAAACTACTATTAGTTTAATTACAACAGAGGCTGGGGTTTAACAGAGTATATTTCCTTCTTTGGCATTAGTTTAATCACTTGGATATCGAGGAACAAACTACTATTAGTTTAATTACAAAAGAGGTTGGGTTCAAAGCTCTGTGTAGTCGTACACGAGATGTTATGGCCACTGCACTTATTTCAGATCTTTAGTTACCTATTACATCAGCCAAGATCCTTGGCGACAACTCAGGTGCTATAGATTTGTTAAAAGACTACAAATACCATCTAGACACCAAGCAATTAGATCCGAAATTATGCTTTGTTCCATCTTAGATTTACAATACTGTGAGACAGCTAAACAGATTGCGGAAGGTATGACCAGGTCTCTCATTGGTACTCCATTCAGACAGATGAAGTGTTTGCTAGGTATTGAATCCCTCAAACAATGAGCACTCAACAGTTTCAGCAGAGGTGTTGGAGTTAGAAACTTTCACTCTGACCGAACCCTAAAAAACACTTATGTGGCTCAGATGATGCCACGCCATCACCTGCAACATTATATCAATAATGACTAAGAACGACTGCTTACTTTTGCCTTGTTTTTCTCCCAATTTGTCCAGTTGGCGCACTCTCGTCTACTACCAAACCTTCCAAATTTGTTCACATTCTTTACGCATACAATACTAATAAACTCAATATTGACTTTCCACTCTTTCAAACACCACAAAGAGTTGACGATTCACATAACAGAGAAGTACCATATAAAGTGGTATATGGACCTTCCTTATCAAAATATATTTCTTCTTGTGGGCATGAAAATCGTTGTTCAATAGAAGAGCAGATGCACATCTAATTGAGTCACTTGAAAGGACAAAAATGTGGCTGCACATTGATGGCTATGAATGATCAAATCATTGACCATATAATAAACTTTCATCTCATCTGATCTCACCTCATCTTGATTACATCTCGTCTCATGGAAAATATACAGGCAAAATGGAAATGTACAGTGACAATGTTCAGCTTCCATATTGTGGGTTGTTTTGAGAGGCATTCTTCGTGATGCCCTCCGATCCTGCTGCTAGTGACTGTCGGACCTGAAAAGTCATGCGAAACGTTAGAACTGAGTTAGCAAGACACCAAGAACATAAGCATATATTGATGTAAATCATACCGAGGCAAGTCGTTGCCTATGCAGCTCACTTACTGACTGGCAAACCAAAGACACAAAATGTCAAAACGTTATAATATTATTTTCGATAATTGAAATAAGATCAAATCAATATTATGTACTTTAAAGAAGTTTTACTCACAGGCCTCTTATATGATCGGTATTCATCTCCTCCAAATCCAGGAATTGTCATGTCCCAATTCCTTTCTATAGCAAATTCATAAGAATGAAGTTAGAAAGAAACATAATCACACTAATTCAGCAAATTATAGCGCCATCTCACCCAGATGTAGCAGAACATCTTTTGCTTCCAAAACAGAGGATTTCCGATGCTTAGCCAATGCACAAGCAAATGTTGTCACCTGCCAAAGATGACTTAGCAAAAGCCAACAAAAATCATCCACCGAAACCCAAAACATCCAAAATCCAGACTCACCAAAGCAGTCTTTGTGCATCACCTAATACTTATTGCATAGCTATGAAGAGAACATGGGAAATTATCATAACTTGAGGCATGCAAGATCATTACTGTTTCAACAAAGTCATCAGCAATTTCCAGCAAGGCGTCTTCAACTTCCGGATCCATCTTCTCATGTGGATCGACCTATCATAGCAATTAAAGAAGTGTATTAGACACACAACCAAGACTAAAATAACAAGTCAAATCAACTTCAATGGGGGAACTTATTGCAGCCAGATGCATCTAAGATATCAGGGCATACAAAAGTATATGGGAGATGAGAGTTGCAGTTCGTAGTCAAGTTTCAAACATGTGAAACAGCATGCCACTGTAAAAAACCAGACGAGCCAGAAACATTTCTTCTAATCCTAATACCAACCTAGCAAGTATGCAACAGAGCGATATTTCAGTACTGTCTTGCAAGTTATTATTATTCATAACAACCATGTTGTGATGCCTTGCTAGAGCAATGATACTCAATATAGAGTCACTTGATCCTACCAAAGAGCATGTTGTCATGCATATATGCAAATGTCTCAAGATATCTAGCTCAGATGTTAGGTTGCCCATGCCTACCAAGTATAACTGCACTATTAATATTCAATCTAATTCCAATTAAACAGGTATCATGGTGGTATTCCCACCCCTTGTATTATGCTCTTATAATCGACGTGAAATTAGTACCTGAGCAACGATTTCTTGAATGCTTCGTTTTCCTAAAATGCGATTACTAGGTTCAGAGGCCTTGCCAACGTTTTTCACAGCAGATACACCAGGTTGGGTTCCCATGAAACCTGAGCTTTTCTGAGCAAGAGATTCGGGCCGTACTTGCTGGGAAAGTGGTTGTTGATATTGTTGTTGGTGAACATATTGTGGATTTTGACGCAATTGCTGCTGCCTTTGTGCTGCTTGCTGTTGGAACTGAGTTTGGTACTGCATGGATGACTGTTGATGCATTACCCTGGGCTGACCGGGCATCCATTGTTGGGGCTGGCCTGGATATGCTGGTATTTGTGCTGCAGGTGATATGCCTGAAGATGCCCTTGAGAACTGCTGTGTTGCCTGGACCCTCTGCAAACGGAGTACCAATAATCAGTGGAAAATAGTGGCACATATAATGCAGAATAATACACAAACTTAAATCTTATACATTAGAGAACCTTAATGTGACCAGAATACCTGGGTAGTAGTCTTTACATTTGATACATTTGGTTGGGCTCCCATGGTAGAATAACCCCTTTGGTTTGCATAATGAATTTGTTGCTGTTGTGAATATTGTTGTTGTGGCCTTGTTGCTACTTGTTGCCCTTGATATGGCATAGATGGTCTGGGCTGATTGGAGGGCCACTGCTGATAAGGATATGCATTTGTTGAGGCTGGGTAATGCATCTGGGATGAGGCTGCCATATATGGCGATGCAGATGCTCTTGGTACTTGCTGTTGTCCTTGCATTCTCTGCACATGAACTGTAAAACATTAAGCATGACACGAAATCGCACACGCAGGCTGTAAATCTGAAAGCTAACCAACCTACAACGACAAATAGTAACTTATTTTGCGAAAAGTGTAACGAACATAACTTTACCTGGACGCCAGGTTTTGCAGCCACTGTTCCAGTAACAGGAACATGAGACTGAGCCCGTTGGGTTTGCTGCACTTGTTGCTTCTGATTCTGCTGTTGTTGAGCATGTTGCTGTGGTAAGGTTTGCTGTTGCTGTAACCTATGCTGTACTTCATGCAAAGCAGGTGAAGAAGCTTGCTGCTGCGCTTGCTTAACCGCCGGTGTTTGTGCCGAAGGTTCCATCTACACAAAATGATTCAGAACCAAATCCTATAACCGCATCCCTTGGGAAGAAAATTTTTGCATGTTTCAAAAATGCTGCTTACAAAGATAATGCATGGCAGGATAAACACACATTTTTAGATTTTAAGACTTCAAGGAAAAAAGGACGTTAAAGGCTAGGTTTTTTGACACTAAAAGAGCCAGAGTTGAAGAAATACCTTGTCCACAGCCGGACGTACGGCATCTGGTATTGGGGCGGAGACAGCGGCCGGAGTGCCGCCATTGCTGGTGCCCTCTTGGGAAGAAGCCATAGCCCGAAAGAGAGAGAGCTTGTTCCCTCCTTTTTTTCTAAAACCTAGAGGTTGGGTTCTATTTTCGTCTAAGTGTACATTTATCCGTATGTGTACATTTTCAAAAATAGGTAACCTTCAATTGTTCAACCAAATTCTAATATATAAATGACCAAATACTTAAGGACCTTGCACTATTGAAGGACCAACATATGACCACTACTTCATAATTTATGATGATTGAGCATCCAACATTAGATTTTATATGATGACTAGCTATGGTGCCCAGGGTTGCTAGGCATAGTTTTGCAACATGTAAATGATAGACCATCAGATCTGGGCGAGCTATTCTCAATCGGCATGTTTTATGCATCAACGCTGGGAGAACTCTGGGGTAAAGAAGACATTTCCGGTTGAGCTAGTGCATGGTAGGAAATTTTTCGGAAGATTTTCATGTACTTTTCTATAAGAACGATACAATTTTCTGGTTCGAAACTTAAAATATCCGACTGTCTACATAAACACTAGGCGATTTTGTCCAGTTGTAATTGAGAAGATGATGGAGTGGTGGGGTACTGCTGCCTCTTCGAGGCAGTCTTTCTTGCTCCCCGATCATTGTGTATTACTGCCATTCTTTTAATACATTGAGAAGTTCTTCAAAAAAAAAAAAAAACACTAGGCGATTTTCCGATTGGTTCTAAAAGTTTCCCTAACACTGTTATGCACTCACCCACCCACCGACCCAGCCACCCACAACATACACTGGATAGGCATTCAATTCGGGCGAGCTATATACACTATAACATTGTTATATAGAAGATATTTGAAATAACATCCAATTATAGCAAATGCGTGACGTGCCATATGATACGATCCAATGTCGGTAGTTTGCCCAGTGAATATCGGCATATATAATGTTAAATACTCATAAGACATGAACCTTGATGTGCAATAAGTCGAACTGCCCATGGCCAACACTCAATTCCATTAACATATAGCTTGTTCCCAGTCCTAACTAGGTACAAATGTATCCATGGGTGTCATGGACCTCCATTATCTCAGCCTTGCCTTAACGTCAACACTCCACATGGTCCCCAGCCTAAATTTAGGACTTTAATAAGGTGGTGGGTGCTATTGTTTCCCGAATCTTCAATTGCATAAGGTGGTGAGTTGTCACTATCATTGTAAACAACAAATGTGTCAAAAGGCATTATATTATAGTATGGTATAGCTGTTAAAAGTTGGCATTTTTAGTTTGAAACGTGTCCCCATTATATGATTTATTTAAGGTGGTCCGCCAACCTTTGAGTGTGGTATGAACAGATGCATTAATGGAGTAAGTGCAATCCATGTTGTGCTATTATGCTGGTCATAGCCAAGTTCTTTATGATCAAGTTTTAAAACTCATGATCCTTTAGGTGTCAAATTATCGTGATGAAATAAAAAAAATAAGATAAAGAAATGAAAATATGGTAGCATTATTGTGAGAACCCCCCTAGGCTATGACGTCTGGCTATGGCGCTTAGAGAGAAGCTCGAAACTATTCTGGCATTGATCTTCCATGCTTCGCCCTCTCTTGCGCCATTGCCAAACATCTGGCCTTCATGCTTCGCCCTATTCTACTTTGCCCTATATACAGTGCGTCGCCAAGCATTTGTTCGCCAAGCCAAGCCATATTTCAATGTTCGTCCTGCTTGGCCCTATTTCAAGCCAAGCCTTGTTGGGCAATTAACTGGATGGAAATCGGAGATGTGGTTCGTCGTTTTCAACTCAGTTTAAGGCCCAGTCATTTCATGGGAACTGGCCATCATTCTGGTGCAGATCGACTCTAGAATTTCTTTGTTTTGGATTGTTGCATCCAAATTCGTTTACTCGTCACTATCCAGGTGTGTTCTGCTTAGTCTTTTAGATTTGGCAGCCTTGCTTAGTGTTGGGATCCGGCTCTCTCACGGGGCAGCCTTGCTTAGTGCTAGCACGAAGGAGTGGTTCACAGAGATTTGATGTGAGAGAATATGGCAAGAACTATGAGAATATTACGTTATGAGACTTCCCTATAGTATTACACTAAGGGGACATAGGGCAAAATATTATTGGGACAAGGGCAATGTTAATAATACATTGAAGGGGTCGTGATAATTTAAGGATGGGGTCGTGGCACTAATTCAAAAGGTACAAATATGTATTCAGTATGTTTAGTGTTTTCAATTTGGGGTTGCGGGCATATGTCTCGCAGTGGTTCAGCATATGATTCTGAGGGCGTATTGTATTTGAAGTCGTAGATTTGCAGGCTTTTGAGCAGCTTAATGGAATACAAATGTTCCGGCTGCAAACTCTATTCGATTTTCAGGTTTTCTCTGGTTGCATTCAGGAGCGAGGTTTGCATATAGAAGGATTCCGTGGGGGTCCTTGGAGACAGGTGTTCCTGCCATGCAGCAAATTGGCGGCCAGAACTTGGAAGCCAGGCTGTGGGAGGATTTCGCCTAAGCCCAAGGAGGCAGAGCAGAGCTCTGTGGGCATTTCGGCAGCCAGAGGCCCAGGGAGGCACAACAGATCTCTGTGGGTTCAGGTCGGAAGAAGAGCGCTGATGCTGGCCATGGCCCTGGTTGGAAGAAAAGCAGCCCTCGTGCTGGTCTTGGGAGCGCTCTGTTCTTGTAGGCCTCTTCCTGTTTTTGGCACCGTTGCTGGAGTCTGGTGAGGCCTTTTTGGTTGTGGAGGTTCGATTCTTTCCCCCCCC